>JAWNNJ010001577.1:600000-881314 GCA_035045125.1 Hypselothyrea guttata
TGTAGTGGGCGCTCTGATATCGCCCACACCACAAAACCGCATAAACCGCCAACAGCTCACCTCAGTTGGGTATGCGGCTGCATGAACAACGTTGGCGTTGATGTTGCTAATAATTTTTGCCACGCTCATGAGGCCGGAGCCTGTGGCAAGAGGCAAGTGGCGAGTGGCGAGAGGCGAGAGGCAGCAGAGGCAAGAGGCAGCAGCCAAGAGGCATAGGCACAGGCACAGTCAGACACAACGTTCTGCTGGCAAAGGCATTTTTGCCGTGTATCAGAATCAGTGGACGCATAAATCAAAACAAGGAAGCGCCCAGACCAGACCAGACCAGACCAGAACAGACCATACAAGTCCAGAGCCAGCGCTAGAACAGACCAGAACAGAACAGAACAGAACAGAACAGAACAGAGTAGTCCAGAGGAGAGCCACTTCTGCGGCAGCTACAGTCAGTGTTGCCTGTTTCTGGCTGCTTTTCCCACTGTAGGACCATGCGGAAACTGAAAAATTCACTGCTTTTTTTTTATGACAATTTAATGCAGAAATTAAATATTTGGTAAGTAAGCGTAAAAGGTTGTTGAGCATGCAATAATCGCTTAAGTTGTGTATTTAACAGCGGCTCTGTTAGCGCAATGTTAACTGTAACAGACTGCGTTTTTACAGCAAATGCCCTGTGTCTGCATTTACACATTCAAGTTACCTCATGAAATGCTGTTTGTTTATATCAAATATTCAGAGGAAATATCAATATAAATTACGTCTGTACTTTTAACATTTAACATATGCCAATAACAGTAGCTGTTAAGCAACAGCAGCGCCAAGCAAGAAGTGCAAACAAAATCCATTTAAAAACTGCAGCTTTGAAAAGTGGAAATTAAAAATGTATATGCATGTTAACCAATGTGTGTTAACTGGACAGTTATTAAATCTCTGGAGCTAACAAAGGGAGGTTAACATAGTTGGGCGTGTCAGGCAATGATTTTGGTTTGAGTTCTGTTAAAGTTACGGCAGTTTTTGGCAGTTCGCCTCCCTAGTGACTGCTTTATGTTCACAAGCTCTATGTCTCTCTTCTCTCTCTCTGTCTCTCTCTCTCTCTCTTTTTCTCTCTCGCTCTCTGTGTTCTCTCAGTTTACTCTGCAGCTGTCCAGCTGTCACAATTGCGCATTTTGGTGCATTTTTTATAGCGGCAAGTGTACTTAAAATCTAACCAAAAGCACGGCACGTACTCGCAGTATTCCCCAACTGTGCCTGTCAGCTACTGTTGCTGCTGCTGCTGTTGCTGCTGCTGTTGCTGTTGCTGCTTCTGCTGCTGTTGGTGTGGCGCCAAGTCGGGATACTTCCGAGTAGGAGACTGCGTCATGTGCCACAAAATATAAGCACAAGCGGCATTTGAAGCGATTTAACTAAAAGAGCGCACCGAGGCCGTTTGTCCGTAGCTGCAAACTGAAGACCGCCAAGATACCCTGTAAAGTTGCATGAATCGGCAAACAGCAGTTGTGCAACTCTCACATTTTCCATAAATTTATTGTCGATTTTTTTATGGGAAAAATAAGAGGTTTCAGACGCGAAATCACACAATTCTTAGCTTGTAATCTAAATTTTTGGATGGATTGCTGTTGATGTGTGGCAAACCCTTTCGACTCACTTGTACACGGTATAAAAAATGATGTTGTTGATGGCTGTCAAGCGGGATGAAGATAAAGTCGAGTCAAGTTAAATGAAAGCAGCGCATGCAGCTTCTTGGCCAAATTGAGGGATTTTGTGAGTAATAAAAATGAGTGCAAAGCTAAAAAGGAAGACACATGGAGAAAGTAAACAAAATAGTGCGGAGGGAGGGAGGGTGGGGAGTTAGTAAAAAGAGAGAAAGCGACTAGTCAGGTGCCTAAGGCAAATCTTCATTAATTGCACACACTGCTTGCCACAATGTGTTGCACGTGCAGCAGAGATAGATTGCGAGCGTCATCTAGAAGCAGGCAGAGGTCGAGGGCTTGCGAATAAGGAAAACAAATCAATTTGAGCGTCAGAGTTAAGGAGATGAAATGGAAATGGCCTGGTTATAAATGCGCAAAATGTTTGTTTTCTTAACTGGGAAATATTGTGTGTGACAGTTGGCAGTTGGCATTTTTTCTCTTCCGTGTTGCACTGCAAGTGAAATCCTCTAACAAATGGCTAGGCCATCTACTGTGTGTGTACACTCAGAAAAACGTCGCAGTTAAAATGCATAAATTATTGCATCACATTACATTACATTGTTATATTTAAGATCAAGACGACGAGCAAAAGCGATATGGACATGCAAAATACCATTTCTTGTAATAGGTTATCCAATAAAGTAAGCAAGTCAAGTTTGTTTTGGAATTTTTATATACCTTCCCCTTCCACTGCTAACCCTAAAAAGCCACAGCAGCAATTTTAAAGCTAGACATTATCTATTCACGCTGTGAACTGCTTTACGATCGGAAAAGCAGCAGCGAAGATATGCAACAGGCAATTTGTTCGTTTGGGGAGATAATGAAGACGTGGGGTAATTTGGCTCATCCGAGGGGTAGACATATATAGCTCTGATCTAGTCTGATCTGCTCTGACTGCTTTGGTTTTCCTTATAACTTTTGCCACTTTTACTATATATTAAAATATTGATATTCGTATACTCTCCAAATTATTATAAATTCAATATAGCGAAATGCACAATGTGATTTCTCTGAGTGTACGTTTGTCTGCATGATTTATGCACATTACATTACGATCTGGCATCTGCTTGCTGTGTACTTGTAATGCAAACTACCCAATGCAAAGCCAAAATAATGGGCAGCATTAATGCCAAGCAATGAGTACAAGCTGAAGTTGATGCTCTCGTTGCAGCCTCAGCCTCTGACTCTGAATTTGACTCTGCCCCAGCCAGTTGCAAGCTGTAAGTTGTTAGTTGTAGTAAGTTGTAAGCTTGGGAAATGAAGCGTAGTCTAAAGGCTCAGCTGACTGACTCTGGGTGCTCTGGATTTCAGTTTTGATTGCTACACGTCGGCAGAAGCAACTACAACTAGCAGTAGATTGCATTGCTGCCACGTGCAACAAAGCGCACACTATTTGTTGTGGCATGTGGCTCTTTGGCTTGCCCCTTGCTAGATTGTCTGCCTGCCTGCCTGCCTGCCTGCCTCTGCAGATTTATGTTTGTCAAAGGCTCAATCTGCAGCCTGTGTGGCATGTGACATGCAACATGCAACCAGCAGCGGCTACTAAATAAAGGCTTAACTCAATCTAGCAAAAACAGCTCGACTACGACAAGCTGACAAGGCACTTTCAATGCCCCATGCCCCATGCCCCATGCGCCATGCCTCAAGCTGGCTCAGCTCTAATTATGATATGTTAACTTAACAGTGAGATAACAGCGCCACATGCTGCTAAAGTCGCTGCTGTAACTGAAGTTATAAATACTCTAGCCCACAGACTCAGTTTCGTTGGAAGCGGATGTGAATGCGAATGCGGATGCGGAAACAGGCTGTCGCCAGACGGTCTGCTTGGCTACACTAAGTGTGTCTGTGTGTGGGCAGTGTGTGTGTGTGTGTGAGGGAGATTATAATCATTGATGGTAATCGATAGGGCCAGTCGTTAAAAATAGTTTTATAAGCTTCCCAAAAAAAGAAAACTGCCCCAAACATGTATAAGCTCTAGCTAACACATGGTCCCTATCTTTCTCTCCCTTTCTCTTTATCTCTCTCTCTCTCTCGCTCTCGCTCTCTCACCCTTTCTCTTTGTATTTTTGTCTACATCTTTCTTTCAATCTCATCCTCTTGCTGCTCAACTTGCCGCACAGCATAAGCTGACATTCATAAAATTTGCTCTGGGCTTCGAAGATTTGCTCTTGCTTACAGTTTCATTGTTGTTGATATACCCTGCAATCGTTTCACTTGGTTACGGGTATACTGAAGACCTATGAAATTTCTCATGTTGTACTCATCACAATCTAATAGATATTAAGCTAGGGTTTCCCTGATATGCACAGAAGTAATCTAACAAGCTATAACCAACATTTATTCCAATGCCAAAACGAAAGAATATTAAAATATTATGGTTATTGATAACGGCTGTTTACTTTACTGACAGACAGGATTTGCCTAACCTCAAATATGTTGTAAGGACTATCAAAATGTGTAACAGAATTTAATCCAGAATGGACGGAGCAGATCAGTTGGTGGTGGCCGACTGTAGAACACCCTATAGCATATATTTTGTATATGATTTTAAAATATTCAAAAAATGTTTCAAGAAGCGCTGCAAAAATTCTTCTTCTTACTTTTCTTAGTTTATAGACTCAGCCCGTCATGCTGATCAGAAATATATATACTTTCATTGCCACGCATCGTTCTGCCTGTTACATGCGTTCTTTCAAAATTATTAACCCTGTTTTTAATGGTTACAGGGTGTAAAAAAAGATTTTATATAATATAGTTCCGCAACAAAAGAAATCATAATTTCACTTGCAAAAATATGAAGCCTGATGCCTGATGCCTGATGCCTGATGCCCGATGCCATTCAGCTTGACCAAAAGCGAAATGCAAAAAACACTTAACAAGTTTATGAAGCACTGTACATGGAGCAGTGGGCGGGGCTGTGGGAGTGCGATTGGGAGTGGGATTGGAGGTTGATTGACAGACTAGAGGCCGAAGCCGGGGGCTGGAGCAGCAGCTGCTAGCTGGCCACATAAATAACTCAATGCGCGTTGAGAGTCGCGCGACTGACATAAATTTTAATGGCGCACTCGAAACGCACGAAAAGGCGCCGACTGCGACAAAGGACAGGAGCACAGGACAGCCAGACGTATAGAGCGCAAGACTGTGAAACAACAGGCTGGCCAGCCGGACAGACGTAGCTGTAAAATTCAAGAAGAAAAACAAAAAAAAACAGAAGGCAAATCCAACAGATACTGTGCAGCCTTAACTCCAAATGTTAAGCGCATAAAGCGACCGCATTTGCCGCGACCGCGTTTGCATTTGCGGCATACCATTTGACCCCTTCTCCAGCAGCCACGCCCCCAAAGCGGATCACGACAGCCCCCTATGCCAAAATCTCATCGTATCCCTGCGCCTGTTTATCCTGCAGCCAGCAAAGGCCATAACAATCCCATTCCCCCCATTCCCATTCACAATCCGCATTTATCGTTGCAAGGGCATTAAACTGCGACGACGCTGACTGCGACTGCGACTGCGACTGCGACACATAATGGAAATAAATATATAACAAAAAACAAAACAGCAACAACAGCAAAGAGGAGAGAGCGCAAAAATAAAGCAGGAGTAAAACCCAAAAATAAATAAACACAAAAATCAACAGTGTGGCAACGCTGTGTCCTCAATTGCGCCAAGTTGTCGTTGTCCTTGTTGTTGTCCTTGTTGTTGTCGCTTGGGCAGCGGCGTTCAATCAATTTGTTTAAGGCACAACAACAACTTTGGCAACATTCGTTAAACCTAACAAAAGACAAAAAACGAAAACGAAAGCTATACCCTGTAACTGATAAATAAAAGATCTTATACCCTACAGTGAAAGCTCAGCTCAATCAGTTGCACTGCAGTTTGTAAAGAAGAATCTATCGGCTTCAGTTATGATATTAAATAACAGGGCAACAAACCTTAACTTCGCAAAGGTTGTTCTTTAAATATGTTTGGTTCAATATTACTAGTCTTACGTCTCGGTTCCGGTTCGCATCTATATTGTTTGAGAATCAAAGTAAATACGATTTGCTAAATTTCTGACGTAGCCCAACCCCTATGCATTGTGTATTTGTCCCCCTTCCGTATAAAGCAAATTGTCTGTAACATATCTTCGCTGTTTCTCATTCACTGCATCAATGGGGAATGCCATTGATCTGTTTCTTTAAAAATGGGAATGCCAGGAAAGAAGAAATCAAAAATAAACTTCATCTGCTTAGTGTATAGGAAAACATAATACCGAAAGTTGTGTCTCTAGCTTATAGTATAAATTGCTATATCTTAAGATAGACAGACCGCAAGACAAACGGACAGACGGCTACATTGACTTGAATCGCCGTCCTGAACAAGAATATATATTTAGGGATTTCTGCGCCTCCTTGTCGTTGTTACAGACATTTCTTACTTGCACTAACTTAATAGAACCTGTTGCACTTTTTTCTTAAAGTACAGGATCTGAGAATAGTAATTATAAGTTATATATAATTTAGTTTTGAGTATCGTTCTATACTCTTTCCCATTCTACACTTAATACATCAAATATCTTGTAAAATATTAAATATCTTTACGGAACATTTCAAATTAATTTCGGTAGAATTGTCTTCATCACATCGAATGATATACTAAATTCGAGTTAATCAATCTGAGGAGTAATCATACATTGTAATCTATTTACATTGTGTGTAATTCTGCCAGTGATTTACAGGGAATGCAGTAGTCGAGCATTGGTGTTTGGCCTACCTCTTAGTGGCTTTAAAGCAGCTGTGGCTACAGTTAAGAGCGAGGCGAGGGGCAACTCAACTCAACTCAGTCGAGCCATAAAAATATTAATAACGAGCAAAACCCGGAAAAAAGTGACTGAAACAGACGGAGCGATAGAGAGGGAGAGAGATAGAGAGAGAGAGAGAGGGGATGTGAGAGAGAGATGGAGAGAGCAGGGAGTGAGTGGCAGAGGAAGAGATTTGCATTTTTAAGCTGATTTGTGTGGACAGTCGTCAGTTTTGTGGCTGATACAACACTCCATATGGGGCAGTTAAGAGTTCAACAGATAGTGGAAGCATGCATGTTCTCTCTCTCTTTCACTCTCTCTTTCTCTGGCTTTCCCCAGCTGTGTGTGTGTGTGTGTTTTGTGTGGTTGTATGTTGATTGCTTAACTGTTTGGTGTTGGCCCTAATTAGATTGCCTGAATTAGCTGGAACAACATTTGCATTGTGTGTGTCTGCCACTCCTGCTATCTCTCTCTCTTACTCTATCTCTCTCTCTCTCTCTCTTTCTCTCTCTTGTTCTCTCACTCTCTTTTTGCTATTCACTTGTCTCTGGCTGTGTGCACAATATTAAATTAACTTATGTATTTTCAACTGCCAATTTGGCAGCACAAAAGTTGAGCAAAACTCAATTTCAGCGTAAAAGCATGGCCGGCCGGGGTTGCCAGACTGCTGCTGTAGCGTGGCTTGACTTGTGCTAATGTGGCAACTGCAGCGCATTAATCCATTAGGCTAATCACAGAAATTGCAAAATATGTTGGCAAATGCAGACGTTGCCCAAGACAGGGTCAGGACAGCCAGTTAGAGCCTCGACAGCCCGCCAGCCCTGGTCAACAGCTGAGGCTGACTGAGCTACGAGTGGGCGTGGCAGAGATTGAAGCAGCGTCTGAGCCACATAAAGCTCAGAGACATGCAAAAAAAAAAACAAAAAAAAATACTTGGCAATCGTATCGGTCTCAGTGCAGCCTAGGTTTATGCAACCATAGCTTCATATCTTCCCTTCTCCATTGGCCATAGCTTCTCAATCCGCTCTGGAGTCTGTCGGTGAGCCGCTTTAAGCCGACATTTAAGACTTTTCAATCATTTTATTTCATTGCATGTGCGCTTGCTTTCCGTAAAGTCTCTCAGTATTCTTTTTTCCGAGAGAGAAACTGTTCAAGCAGTTAGGTTTTAATTTCGTAGTATTTTGCATGACAGTGGCAACAGCACAGTGAAACAAATACATCCAAACATTTGCAGCAAAAAGCAATTTTACGATTTTCTTATTTAAAAAATTTTAAAAATAAAATTTTAAAAAGTTTAAGTGTTTAGTAAAATTTATCATTTAAATTCACGAATCTTTGAAAATCGGATAAAGGCAAAAAATATATAAAAAAAATCTATCTAAATGTTATTTAGTATTCGGTACAGTTTTCACTTTTTGTTAAATAACATAAAATGTTAAAACAATTTGTTGGCGTATAATCACTTGCGTACCACTGTGCGGGCCGCCTGACCGTTGCTTTGGCTTCATCGAGCCGGCAGAAGAATGAGGATTTTGAACAATTCCTGGCATTGACTCAGTGGAAAGCTGCTAGATGGAGGATGGTGGGGTCGTGGGCGGTGGCGGGGGCAGGGGCACTGCTATGGCATAGGCATATAAAAATTACATAAACCAAGATTAAGTAAGAAATTTCTGCACATTGAAGCTCAAGCGGAAACGAAAATGAATATTGAAATTGGTTTGGCAGCTGTGCATGTGTTTTTTCTTTTTTTTGTTTCTTGCGTTTTGTGAGGGCGTTGGGGGAGGGCACATAAAAGACTTACAAATGCGACGCTATAATATATGCACACACACACACATACACACACACACACACACACACTCAGCAGGCAGCTGGCGGCATGCCGAGCATCAAAAATTGCCTGTATAATGCGAGTTTTGTAGTGGGCTGGTTCAGAAAATGATGTAAGGCAGTCTACTACACACACATACACACACACACACACATTAACATACACACACACACACACACACACACATACATATATATATATAAGTGTAGCAGAATATCTAAAATAGGCTGGACAAAGTTACCAAAGTTGCCATCAACCTAAACCAAATTCAAAATATTGGTCCCCACCAGAGCTAGAGAGCATTAAATTCGCATTGGCAGAGAGTTGTACACTGAGCGAAAAAAAACAAACGAACTGGTTCCAACTAAATCTTTTGCTCAGAGGGGCAATTGTAAATTCAAAATACACAAATAAATAAAACATATTTTTCATGAGAATTTCTATTATTTTTTTAATCTATATGGTTAATTATTATTGAATTATAATTTTTAATTCAGCAACATTTTTATTTTAATTTTCTAAAAAAAAATTTATATATTTTTAGATAGGTTTTTAAAGTCTGCATTCTCATTTTGATATAAACATGCACACTTCTTAAACTCTGCAGTAAAATTAAAATTTCAATTAAATTGTCCAATTTGATTTTAACTTTAGAACGTCACTTTTCTCTCTGTGTAGCAGCTAGCGCAGAGGCAACAAGAACAGTGTCATTGGCATGGGCAGGGGCAGGGGCAGGGGCATGGATGCAGGGAAATGTTAAGGAATGTTAGAATATTGCAATGCAGCCGCGCCTACTTTTTGTCTGTCTGGCGAGGAGCATAAAGCTGCCTAATGCCAAAAAACTAATGCACACAGAGAGCTGGAGTTGGAGGGTGTGACAAAAGGAGAGAGCGTGAGAGAGGGGAGAGAGAGAGAGAGAGAGGGAGAGAGAGAGAGGGAATTAGAGAGTAGTTCAGAGAGTTGTGTTTGTTGCTTTAATGCAATTGTTGTAGTTGTGCACATTTTAATTATGAGACAGAACCATAATGCAGCAGTGGGCATGGGAGGCAACGAACTGGTGGGCGTGGCTGTGCATATATGGCTGAGCATACAGACTGTCAATCATGCGGCAAACACTGCACTGTGTGCAGAGTGAGACAAGGATAGAGAGAACGAGAGAGAGAGAGAGAGAGAGAGGAAGAGCGATGGCAGCAGAAGTTGCTTGGGTTCAATGGCAGAGCTTTTGTCATGGGCATTTGCTCTCTCTCTCCCGCTCTCTCTCTCTCTCTCTCTCTCTCTCTCCCATTCTCTCTCTCCCTCTTTGTGTTGTGTGAGTGTTAGATTGTAAATTTGCCAACAAAATGGCAGGTAAGCAGCATTAAAAACGAAATGGAGTCTGCAGATAAGATCAGACAGCTGCTAACCGGCTGGCTGCTGGTACACATTTTGTCGATTAGAATCTCAGCGCGCTGTCGCCAGCAACAACAATCCAAAGTCGTAATTTAATTAACGCAGTCACAGCAACAACAACAACAACAGCAACAATAACAACAACCACAACAACTACAACAATCGTGGCAATAACCATCTGCTGGTCATAACAAGCATTTATGGCCAGCATCAAAATGTAAATGAAAATGTAAATGGAATTGCGACAGGAGCTAACAAGAAGTGTTATCAGCCAGAGAGATACACAGAGAAAGAGAGATATATATGGGAAGAGAGAGTGAGAGAGAATAGAGGTGACAGAGATACTAATGCACATACCAAACCATTCCTCTTTTTACTCCCCCCCACACTCCATTAGCACATTGAAATATTTAACAGGCCAAATGGAATTTGTCACTAACTTAACCAGACATCAGCCTGAGCCCCTGGCTACACTTAGCAAAAAGGCATAGTTCAATTAGGATTAAGGGGAAACAACAATAAATCAAATTCCAAATTATTGAACTGCACAAAAACATTTTGAATCCCTTAAATAAATATTTGCTTCGCGAAAACAGAATTGAGAATTGTAAAGTTTAGAAAGAAATTAAAATATAAAAATCAATTTATGCATATTAATAAATTGAATACGAAATCGGTTTTGAAATCAGTTATAGTGCAATTCATCATGGCATTTTTTCTGAGTGTAGATACCTCCACACCCATGCACTGTCCATCAGCTGCCTTAAGTGCTATAAAACTATGTACCTCATGTCAATTGCTGTCAATGCGATAGTAAAAACCATCATTAAATTCTATATGTTCACATTTATTTTTTATAAATATTTTCAAGTACATCAACATCTTATGAGCTATAAAACTGTACTCACATTGTTAGGGGCCTTCATGTTCTTGACTAACCAGATACTAAAGCTTTATGCTCGAATTTAGTGCAACTTGCTAAACATAAACCGAACATAATTACGAGTTTGTTGCAATAGCTGCTCAGCACAGTCTACGCTTTTATGCTCTTCATTAACATTACTGCTGAAAACTCTAAAATTCCTGTGGCTCTGCTCTCTTTTCGTATTACAGATATTTACAGCCCGGTTCCTTGCTAGTGTAATAAAGTTGTTGTTAATTAACGCACAATCGGTTAATTTTAAAAGTTAAGTTATGTTCAGCATAATGGGGTATTGAAACTAAGGCTTACGGTGTGCAAGTTTCAGCCATTTGAAACGTTCGAAAGTTTTTCTAAAAATTTAATTAATTCTGTTTTGAAAACAAAAAATAATGAACTTGCAAAAAAGAATTGCTTTTTTGCGCGAATTTTTAACAGTTTGCTTAACCTGCAAAACTTCAGCTTTGGACAACTTTAATCAATAGAATAATCAATAAATTATTTTGAATAAAAAGGGATATATTAAAATTTATGCAGATCGTTTCTATGAGAGTTATGGGCTATAGTGAGCCGATGCTCAAAAGTAAGAGAAGAACTATAATTTTTTGTTGCATACTTTCAGCAACCCCGACCACTGTGCATTGGGTGCTGCTGTCTAAGCTGTTGGCTCTGATAGTCTGATTGATAGCATAACCGTTAGTCAGAGAGTTAGTTTCCCATTTAGCTTGAAACCTATGCTGTGCTCTGTGGGAATAAAATATTACTGCCGCACACAAAGGTCGATTTGATTTTTAATCATAGACCGAAGACATGGAAATCGGTAAATCTGAAAATCTGAAAATCGGCAAATCTGTAAATCTGTGCGCATAATTTAAACTCAGCTAAGTGGAAAAATCGTTGCCTTAGTTTACTGGCGGCGGGTGATTTATATATATACTTATAGATATGTACGTATGTATATATCACTGTCGGCCATCTTATTAGGCACTATAAGAACTAAGGACCTTGGATTTTAAATGGCATTTGGCTTTCTTTCGTGCACCTTTCGTTGGCTACAAATCTTTCGACTGATTCCATTTGCAGCTCGCCTGCCTCATAAAACGCAGCCTAACGTATACGATGATGCCTCCCCCCCTTTCCCCCTTCTCGCGTCCACTTGCTTTCCACATTTGGGTGGTTTTTTGTGGCTTGTTTTCTTTTTTGCGTTTGTTTGTTTGCAGCGTAAAAAACTAACCAGCCATTTGCATGCAAATACAACTGAGACAAGGACACTTTCGATTCGGATGAGATTGTGTTCGACTTCCGGGAGCTGCGCACGGACCGGGCAAGAAGGTTGGCCGGATTTAGCTGCTAGTGTTGGTGGTTTACGATGATGCCAATGGCTGATGCCGAGGCTGATGCTGATGCTGGTGCTGAGGCTGTTGATGATGCCTGAGATGCCGTTTGCCTGCTATTAATTGCGCTGTTGCACTTCACGATTGGCGGGGGCAGCGGCGGGGAAACAGTTGGGTGGCAATACCCAGTCTATGCCCTTCCAGTATTCGCCATCCGCAGAACGTGCACCGAAAATTGCCAAGTCATTTGCCAACTGTGACTCTGTATGCAAATTACTTTTGCCAGCACCGGATGAGAACTCTGCGGTTCTCCGGTGCAGTCAACTGGCAAGGGGCAAGCGGCAGGGGGCAAAGTGCGCGGGGGGGGTTTATCTGTTCATAGGCTTATGCAGTGCACACTAAGCCCTGCCACACGCACCAACACACCTACACATGCTGTCGCTCCCAGTCTCTCAGTCCCGCCCCTTACAAAACCCCTCCGATTTCAACCACTCGCTGAGAGCATTATGCGCGCATTCGGCAATGAAGTGCAAAGTATGTAAATTAATATTGGAATTTCGATAATCCGCCTATCAAATGGACGCCCAAATACACCCTGTGCATGTGTGCGTGTGCGTGAGCGTGTGTGTGTGTACCAGCATATAACAGTTCACATAAACGGCTTTTAAGCCCTTCCATGATGAAACTATGCGCGAAATTGTGCAAATTTTGTTGCAGAGCTGCAACTGCATGCGCAATTTCGTTGCATATTATTTGGGTAAATTGCAAATGGAAAACAGCAAAATGCGATGGGTTGCCTCGTGATAACGACAGTTAGCGCTGCCTGCTTTTAATAAATTAGTATGCGTACGAATTAGTGTGACCAGCTGAACTCAATAAATGCCCACAATTACTGCACTTACCAGTCAAGTGTGGCATTGTGGGCATTCCTAATATTAACTAATTCATTCAATATTCATTTATAATTAGGTACTGCGATTTAAAAGAGTACACTGCCGCCACCTAGATCGCACAAACTATAAGAGTTAAGAGTATCGGGATCTTTCAATGTCGGTTACGTTCGGCTGGAGCCTCCCATCAGACTGATTTGCTGCGTTCCTACTGGTTTTTGCATTATTTATTAGAGAATTATTATAATTTAAAAATGTAATGCAATTATTATAAATAATTTGGTTTTTAAAAAATAAAACAATTTACTTAAATTTACATTTTCATAAATCTAGCTATAACTATAATTATCAGTAAATCAATATCTAACTGAGTTGCAAATGTTCCAATTAAAAGGAATTGCCATTGAATAAACTAAAATAAAGCCCATTTTTGGGCAGTGTTTAATTAAATTTGTATTAAATTTTAAATAAATTTTTCCTGTTTGTTTGCATTAACAATTAGCGCAAAGTTTTTTCTGCATAATTAGTCTGTTACTCTTAGCATAAAGTTTTGACACCAACTCGACTATGTATGCAATTTATATTCAGCATATTTCATATGAAATGGTTCACGTAATTATAGCAGGCACTGTGGAAACTTAATTTTAGTAGTCAAGTTTAGTATCTGGCCGTCCCGGCGCTTCTCAATGCGTCATTCAGTCATGCTGTCAGTGGAGAACAATTGTGCAACTTGTGCAATTGTTAACTGAATTAAGAGAACGGCAGACTTGTTTGGCCAAAAGTTTAGCTACTTAATTGATGCTGTCCATTACAAGGAACCCAACTCATTTTTAAGTATAACAGCAACAACTTTGGCTAAAGCTGCTTGCAATAACAACAGCGCATAGAGAGAGAGATGGAGAGAAAGAGAGAGAGAGAGAGAGATAGCCCAAAAGCTTTTTCAATTTCTATAAAATAAATTGGCATTAAAACAAAAACTAAACCGACTCTGCATCTGAAGGGCAAGCAGTGCTGAAGCGAGAGATACCGCGCTGAGCAGCGCATTTGGGGTATTCCCTATTTGCAGCTGCTTTAAAAATCGATGACAGAATGTGCTGCGGCTGCTGCTGCTGCTGTTGCTGCCATTACAAGGACTTAACATTTTTATGCTAATGCAATGACAAAACCGACATGAGTTTGTGCTTCGAACAAGAGAGAGAGAGAGAGCGAGCGGAGGATACGACGAACATGTTTGGTTTGGTGAGGAGGGAAGGTGGAGGGGGGCAGGCAATTTAAGGATATATATTGCATAACATTTATGCCGCAGCAGCGCCCAATGCAACCAGAAACCCCTGAACCAACTGAACCGACTCAGCCAGCTGTCATTCGAGTCGACATTGTAATATGTACAAATAAGTAGAGCATATGAGGCGTATGATTAATATTTAAATCATAAAAAAAGTAAAATGTATGTATGCATATGCATGTGTGTGTGTGCGCCTGTGTGCAAGTGTGTGTGTGTCTGTGAATGAGAATGTGCAAGCGAGGCACAAAAAATAAAATGAAATTGAAATGAAACAAGAGACTTAAGTAATAACTGCTGTTATTAACAGAGCTCGTCGACTGCGCCCATAGCTCTAGCTGTATCTGCATCTGTATTCGCGTCTGTATCTGTATGTGTGTGTGTGTTTGATTCACATTTTATTGCCTACACTCGCTGCTCTCGCTGCCTTTGGCTCTGTTAGGCTGTGTGACGCTGTGTGCGTATGTAAAAGTTCGCTGGGACTGTTGCCAACAAGAAAACCTACTTTTGCCAACATGAGCCAACAATTTTTAGTTGACAGACAAACAGACAAACAGACAGACAGACACACAGACAGACAGACAGACAGACAGTCAGATGGATAGACTGCAAAACCAAGCGAATTACTCGTGCGCAAAAGTTAACGCTGTGGCGGTCAAGTCGATATTAGAAACATTAGGAAACAAGCTGAATGGAGCGTAATCGATAAATACCCAGGGAAATTCGGTGGTATGAAATGCATCAACTTTAAAATTGCAACGAACTGCAACATACTCAGCGAGCCATAAAGCAGAAAATTGCCAAAAAGAAGAAAACATATAACCAATCAGTAAAAGTTCAACTATGATTGAATGCACTCGTATTTAGGTATTATTATAAAATAGCCAGTTAATTGAGTTTACTCACTCGCTACAATCAATTGAATTCAATTCAATTGGTCTTTAATATTTACTCGTCGGAATTGGTCTTAAGCAACGAGCAGTTTGTTAATACTGCGAAACTAGTTAACATCTCGTTAACAAATTCGGCAGCATCAACTCGTTACTTTTATTCTTTGAAAACTGCTCGTTACTCGTTGACTTGTTCACTCGTTAACTAAACTCTACTCCAGGAAGCAAGTATGATGTATAAGATGTTCTAAGTCCCAACTTGTTATTCGCTTTGCCCTTACCAACTCTCGGTACATTATATGCCAGAGCTAAATGTAATTTGGACATTATGCAAAAGTTTCATTATTAAAATGCGCATTTCTTATATAGTTTTCCATTTGCACAACAAAAACTGCAACTTATTACGGTCCAATGCAGAACATGCACAAAACGAGATTGTGTATTTCTTAAATCGGATTGAAAAGGCTAAGCCCATGGGCAAAGCATTGCGTCTGCCAAGATTTTGGCAATGAGAAAATTTGTTTAAATGCCAGCAAGAGTGAGAGAGCAGCGGATGAAAAGACGAAGAAGGGGCTGAATTGAGGCTGGGGGCTATGGCTATGGCTATTGCTAGTAACATCAGTTGGCTGGCCAAGAATGCATCTTACCATGGCCGTGGCAGCAAATGCGCCGCATTAATCATACGCACCGTTGTCCGGCGCTGTTTCGCCTGTCGCCCGCCGCCTGTCGCTGTGGCTGTCGCCTGTGGAGCGCATAAAAACCAGTCAGTCTGCCAGTTGCATGTATGGCTCCCTGTGTGTGTATAGAAGTGGGTGTTTCCACAAAGGGGGAGGGAAAGTGTAGAGTGGAGAGGTGGAATGGAGAAAAACTTTACAAGTTCAGTAAGCAAAGAATTATATGAAGTGCGGGCTCTGCTTACGGCGTTAGTGAAGTTAACGCCGCGTCGAGTCGAGCAACTGTTTTCGCAGTTTTTGGCTGCATTGTTGTTGCCATTGTTGTTTGTTGCTGCTGTTTGGCAAGCATTGTTGCAGTTGCTGCTGGGAACCTGCTCAGTTATTCAAGACTCTTGGCGGTTGCAACTTAAAAAAAGCACACACACACACACAGAAACGCGCAAGAAAAACAGCATTAAAAAAGGAAATAAATATGAGAGAGGAAACCGGAAAAGGGAAAAAGGCAGCGGAGAGTAACAGCCAAACAAACAAACAAACTAACGAGGAAAGCGAGAAAAGGGAGAAAAGGGAGAGAAAAACGCAACGCAAAATTAATGTAAATGTAAATAAACTCATAGTTCAAGTTGTGAGCCGCCCAACAACAAATGGAGTGTGTAAATAAAATGGCATGCATTTAGCATTTGCCGCTAAATTAAAACTAAATAAAGAGTCCGCAATATGTTGACCATTAAATAAACAAACAGCAGGAAATGTCTGCAAAAGGAAATGACACAAATGCCACAGAGCACAGGCAGCTCGTAATTCTTAAGCCACCGCTCTTAACTCAGCTCAGCAACTCAGCAACTCTGAAACTCTGAAACTCGGCAGCAGTTGCAATTGCAACAGCAGCTTGATGGGTGGCTTACATTAAGTATACGCCTGGGCATCCACCATATACAATATACAATATCTGCACTCATATATATTTACAGTTGCCTCAGCACTTGAGTGCTTTGACAAGCTGCTGTGAGCGAAATGATAAATGCATTCTTTTTAATACACAATAAACTATATATAAATTTGTTTTTTAATAAATATTCAATGCTTTTTGAAAATGCAGTGCAATTTCTGGTCATAAATATGCCAATAGATGCGAATGTGGCAACGTTGAGAGAATTAAGAGAATTAGGTTAGGAGAATATTCAAGCACATCTGATAGTAATATAAATAATCCATGGATCGCAAATAATAGTTATAAACTAACAACCGAATATCTCTCTTGAAATTCTAAAAAATATTTTCCATTTTATTTTTGGCCATTTTGTTAGCCAATAAACAACGGTTCAACAAACTTGTATCAGTCTAGATAAAGAAAACTTGTACTATTTAAAGTATCTTAACAATAAAAAGCTAAAGCTTGTCAAAAGTTGGCTGCTAAGTAACATGCAACAGCATATTGTAGGTCAATAACTTTGTCTTACTTTGACAGCAACAAAATGCTGGCTGCTACGAAACTAATTCGAAGAAGCAAGCTTCAATCTACATATGTATGGAGCACAAACATGTGTAATGACCCATATTTGCAGGCAGAATGACATAGAGAAGACGGCAAATCGTTGTATTTTTCAAGTTCAGCACACAAAACGGATATAGGGGAATACCCTCACTGGCAGGCAGGCAGGTAATTGACAAGGGGTGGGGGTGGGAGAGTTTCGGCATGTCGCTTAATAATGCGCCCCAATGGCTGGCTGAAACCGAAAGGGAGGTGGAGGGAGGCAGAGGTAGACACTAAACAACTTCCTCACTTGAATGGCAACTAGAAAACCGCAGACATGGTTCAGGCCACAGCATAAGTGAGCCCCAAAGAGAGCGGATGAGCAAGCGAGAGGCTGTGGCAAGGCGAAACAGCAGCAGAAGTTATGTGAAGCGGCGCTTGAAAGCCAACTTAAAACAATATTCTCGACAAGCCAGAAGAACACAAAAACAACAAGCGCAACAAAAAGAGAGAAAACAAGAAAAAAATCAAAATGGTCTGTGGCACAATGCACAGCAACAGAAGCAATAACAATGGGAGTTGCATGCATAATAAACTTGTCTTGCTGTCGCTTTAGGGCGACAGGGTGGCGGCGGGGCAGCGGGGCAGCGGGGCAGAGGGCGAGACCAAGAGCATAAGACAGAGACTGGGCACTTGAGGACAAAGAGAGTCAACGTCAACGCATTTTGAAGAGTGTGCCATTATGCACTACACACACACACACACACACACACACACACACGCACATACACAGCAGCAAGTTTTAAGCTGGCTTTTCCTAAGCGTATTAACATTGTTGTTGTTGGCGCGCTGTTGTTGTGTTTCCCCCTGCTTATTGCTCTGCTCAGCTGTGCTCATTGCCTGCAAATTGCGCAGTTTTCCGTAAGTTTTTCTTACTTTTCACGTATTCTATAACTACCTCTATACACACGGCCCTCCTCCGCCCTCCCCGCGTGCACACAAGTGCACACATCCGCTTATCAGTGCTCGTCTGTCTATTTCTAGGTTTCAAATTATTAGTACGTCTGTCTCACAGACTTGCCCCACATGCCGTCAGTCAGGTAACCCTTGAACATCCCCCCTACCCCACCTCCCCCACGTAACTCATGCAACAGCTCCGCCTTCCTGTATATGCCAGATAAGCAGAGAGAAAGCGAAAAATATACAGAGAAGGAGCGGGACTGGAGAGAAGCAATAAAAGGCGGGAAAGAGTATGATGGGATGAAACAGAATAAAAGCGGGAATAGATAAGCGAAAGAAGATCGGTGACCAAAAAAGCAGAAGGAAGGAAATGGGAAGTTGAGCAATTGAAGATAGAGGAATGAACAAAAATTAGGAGAGATGACTGAATGGTAAATAAAGGTGGTGAGGTAATCGAACGCTGGATCACAGGCAGGAGCTAAAGGAGAAGAGAAAGGTGGAGTGTAAGGAGGGTGAGTAAGGAGAGTAGAAGGGAGAGAGAAAATAAGAAGACCCTTTGGTCGGAAGAGGGATAAGAGAAGGAAAAGAAGGATGGATAAGGGGTGAGAGAGGGAGGAAGATGGAAAAAGAGAGAGGAGAAGAAATAGAAGAAATTATATGAGGAGGAAAAGAAGCAGCCAAAGATGGAGGGCAAAAGGCCATAAAAGAAGTGATGGGAGAATGGAAAAGAGGTGTGAAAAAAAGAGTAAGAGAGAGAGCATGAGTAATACTAGCTGCAGTGTCATACATGCAAACACATACATGAATATTATGTATACCCCTAAACACTGAACATAGTTCTTAGCTACACATATGTATGTATATCTTTGCATAAACCAACTTATGACGTGCTTCAGCCACCCCTTGGAAGTCAAGCAACATATTGCATGTTTATACAAACATTAGTCGGAACTTTTGTGTGTACGTGTGCAACGCTCGTCACTCGCTACTCGTTACTCGTTACTCGCAACACTCAGCTCGTTAGTGGCACATTCATGCCAAACGCTAAGTGGCTAAAAGCAGGTGTAGATGGCTCTAAGTTGATGTGTGTGTGTGATATTTAATAAGTTTCTTGAACTTTGTTGTCTGTAAACTATTTTACCTTTTGATAAATGCTCATACGACTTGAAGTCGTCAAAAGTACAAAAATGTGGTGAGATAACATACAAGTGAGTTACTACACAAGCAAGAAATTGTCTGCTTACTTAGCAAAGTTAAGCTGATAATTTCAAGGTACACTGTAAAAAAGGCTACACTTCGTTCTGTCCGGGTCGTTAATTCCTATGCTGGAGAGTTTTACAACGTATCAAAAAAGGAAACAACAAATTTTCAATTAGCAAAATAAATTTGTTAAAATTTAAAGCTGAAGATCGGCGTAACAAATCTTTTATCGAGTGTTTGCATAAATGGCCCTAAGATTGGGGCAGCTGGGGTGTGGCAAGGGGCAGGAGGAGGTCAATGAGGAGTGTGAGACGTGGGCGGTTGAAGCGCCATTTAGGTATTATGTAAACGGTCTCAGCATGTGGGCGGAGCGAAAAGTTGTTTTTTATATTTTTGTGAAGAACCCACAAAACTCGATGAAAAAGATAAAATTAAATATTTGGTTCTAGGCTTGCCAAAGTCAAGGGAATAGGGAATGCGAGCGAAACTGGCGAAAAGAAAAAGGAAAACGCAGCGGGTGGTAAGAGCTGAGGAGGTGGGCGTAGCAGTCGAGGGCGCGACCCAAGAGCAAGCCCTAGCAGCTCGGGCACGTGACAAAGTGAAATTGTTAAATTGAAGGCTGTTAGCGATAAGCGAGCTGGCAAACAGGCAGCGGGCTGTAGGGCTGCAGGGGTGGAGGGGTAACGGTGTGGAGGGGTGGAGGGGAAACCGAGAGACGGACATAAGCAGTTGAGCGCATGCAAACAGGTGAGAAAGGTGCACAAAAGCAACAGCAAAACTTTTGCCGCCGATACGAGCAACAACACAAACTGACAGCGTGTTGAGTCTTGTTGCTGTCAAGGGGACGGGGCAGAGTGCGGGGGGTTCAGAATTTAACCCGTGACCCAGTGTGTAAGTAAATATATACACACATATACATATATATATGTGTGTGTGTGGCAAGTGCGGCAAGAAACAATTTAAGCATTTAACTTGGCTCGTTAACATTAATTTGGGCAGCAGTTTCCGGCACCTGGTAATTGCCACGCCCCAACGCCCAGCTAGATACGCATGTATGTGGCTGAATGTAGCACTTCAGGGTTGCCGCTGGCCCAACGACAACCCTAACGAGTTGTCATCAACAGCAACGCATCTCGCTCGTCTGTCCAAGCGGAAGCAAGTGAAATGCTTGCGGATGTTGTGCTGACGGATGCGACGGAAGTGACCGTTACCCAACCTGCCATGACACCACACCCCTCCCCCCTGGCCACGCCCTCGCGCCATCTTCTGGCGCTACCGTTAACTGCGTCAAGTTCAGCGAACTGCGAGCTTCTTCAAGACACACAGACACTCGCCCAGGGCCCACATGCTCGCTGGCGCTTCATTTTGTGGCACGCCCACAAGTGCCGCAACTTGGGCGATTCCAATGGGAAATGCAAATACTTTTAATACAGCGAGACCCTCGCTTGCCACAGCCAGAGTCAGAGGCAGAGGCAGAGTCGGGCCTACAGCAGCCGCCAGCTACAGCCGAAAGCGCAATTATTATGCATATCTAAAATTAAATCAGCTGCAAGAGCAGACAGAGACAGCGCGGGGCACAGAGGGAGGGAGAGGGAGAGGGGCAGCTGCAATGGATGAGAATACCAAATGCGCATAGAACTGGGTAAGCAGATCATTTCCACACACACGAGATGCTTAAGGACAAGCCAAGCGAAAGCAGCCCTGCAGGGTAGTGTTTTCAAACACTCCTAAATAGTGTTGTATAAGTTGGTTGTTTGGTTTGTTTTAATTAAACATTTAATTGCATAAGTATTGTCATTAAATTTGTAGCAGAAAAGTAAAAATAAATAGTTTAATCAATTATATTTGATTGTATCGAATAGCTATTCACATTAAATTGGTTCTGCAAATACTTTATGATTTAATTTTATGCTGATAATTTTGTAACTATTTTTTAAGCACATGGAAACCCTAAGAATATGAATATATATAAATTATATATTTCCATAATATAATATTTAATTTGGGTTTTATAGAAAGTAATTATAGTTAAATTAGTTTAATTCATTCCAGAAATAAGTGGTTTGAAAGCAAACAGAATTGCGTGTGCATCGCTACAACCCTACCCCTTACAGCCTGGCTTACCGCCTCATGCGTGCGTCATGCATAGAAGAGTATCTTTCTCTTGCCGCAAAGTGCGACTGGGTCAGCCAATACTTCTAGTTGTAGGGGCCTCTCAGACCGTTTTTCTGGCGAAGCGGTTCAACTTTGCCTGCCAGCGAAACTATTTAGAAGTTGATGCCGCTGTGGTTGTTGTTGATGTTGTTGTTGTTACGTGGTGGTTTGTGTATTTGTGGTGTAATTTATGTGCGCCTGGTGGTTTTGGCCCGGTTTAAGTTTAGCGACAATGCACGCTGGATGCCATTCAGCAGCGATGGCTGAAGCTAACAAAATCCCACAAAAACGAAAGACGAAAGACGAAAAACTCAACTAACCCGGCAATACAAAGCATCCAAAACTTTTGATGAATGCCTAGAGTTGCTCAAGCCTATGAGGTCTACGAGTCGTTCAATAAACTAACTTAAGCTAAGCTAAGCCAAAAGTGCAACGGCCAATACTAACTTTCATAATTTAAACAGTTTTCCCCCTCAATGTAGACAGGAAATTGCGTCGAGAATTTATTCAAGAGTTGTAAAAGTTGTACAAAGCAAAAAGGCTGCGATTTGTGTAAAGAAATGATCCGATTAAAGAAACTACTTCTACAGCAAAATAGTGCAATTTAGTGGATACTGAATTTAAGTAACTTAAATATATTCAATGAAATAAATTGCATATTGCGTAGGGTAATTAGATATATCTGTTTGTTTATTTTGAAGAATGTTTGTAATTTTACAGCCACACCAGCAAGTGTTGCCCATTGTGTAAGGCTTTGTGGATGACAGTCGGCGATAGTCCAAATGCAAACAGTAAGCAGACAGAGAAGGCGACAGTGAGAGAGAAAGATAAAGAGAGAGAGAGTAGACAGGGTCGCTTTTTTCATTGGGCGCTCTGTGCAGGGTCAGGGCCCAAAATATGTCAGCATTAGTTTTTGCAGTTCCAAACACAAACTGAACACTTCTAACAACCTTCTGAGAAAGATAAAAATTAGACATTATCCAAATATTTAAATTAGTATATACTTTTCTTAATTTTATTAGTAAGCCATAGTCGAAATGGAAATTAATAAGAGGCGGGCAAAAAAGTCATTGCTTAAAATTTAAATAGAAATAGGATATTTCCGAAATATTTATTTGCTAAGTAACGATTGCTCTACAGTGTTGTCTTAGGCAGTAAAATAGTACAAAATGTTGAATGAATTTGGAATATGTACAGCTAGTTGTAAACCAAATTCAATAGTTGTGTAAATTGGCGCCTTATAAAAGCAGTGCCCAGTACCCCTCAAGAGGCCAAGGACGGACCTGGCTGTGGAGGCATTTCGATTAAATTTGTGGCAGGACAGCGACACGGCTTATCGGTCCAGTGGTCGGTGCTGTGCGGAGTCTGCCAGGCAATTGGGAGTATGCAAGAAGAAGAAAAATAAAGAAGGACATTACATTTTATTTGGCGCTGAGGGCATGACGTCGAATTAACTTGCGGCCTCATTTATAGCATTCCGAAAATGATTTCGTATAATTTTGCCATTAACGCGTAAAATTTTAATGCTCTCTGGGCAAAAGTGACTTCGCTCACACTAACTTATTTTAATTTGAGCTCCAGTATTAGCCGTATAATTAGCCCAACAAAGACTAAACGCAAATCAATGCGAGGCATGCAAATGAGCAGAGGGATTGCGATTGCGATTGGAATTTGGATCGGGATGGGGATTTGGATCGGGAGAAAGCAAAATCGAGCAGAATAAAAATCCGGCCATAAAATATGGCAGAGGTAATCAAATTTATTGCGTTTATTACATATGCTGCATGATAATGCACTGTCAGTGGCACAGACAGGCGCTCGCCACTCGCCACTCGCCACATGCCACATGCCACTTGCCACACAGACAGTGTCAAGTGTGGGCACCCAAAGAGCCACAAAAGTGTGCGCCATGCATAATTTATGGCCAACTCCTGCCACATGACCAGCGTGGCAAGTGGCAACTGGCAAGTGGCAAGTGGCAAGCGGCAGCCAGCATAGCACCCACGTCTACTGTCAATTCTTTGACATGCCCATATACAAGCTGCCCCACTGTGGCAAGGCCATCCACCATCCACCTGCCTGGTTAATTGAGCAATTAATTGCTTACAAATTCATCAGCTAGAGCATTATGCAGCTTGCTTTGTTCTGCTACAACCATAATTACAACTGATAGTTGCCACATGCTACATGCCACTTGCCACTTGCCACTAGCCACACAGGCTGCGCACTTGTTAATGTGCTGGACACTTTTAGTGTCCTGGCTTCGATTACAGGCCTCAAGGACAGGCGGCCAAGGCCATGCACGTAGCCCGTTAATGGCATTCATTAATAAAGCCCCAAAAACTGTTGTACAAACGCTGATGCACGAGGCATGTGGCATGCGGCATGTGCCACACGTAACACACAGCAGCAGCAGCAGGCAACGAAATTTGCTGCAAATGCTTTAGTTTGAGCCCAATCCAATCACATATGGAAGCGCAGAAATGAGGCCTACGTGATGCGATTTGCCCACTTTATGGCCAACAACAGCAACAACAACAGCAACAACAACAGCAACAACAACAAACAAATATGTAGTACCATATAAAGCATTATATACTACGCTACATGGCACATAAAACATACATACTTATGTATGCGAAAATTTAACTCAACTGCCGTGTTAACAAATTGCAATGCTATGAAGTAAATCGAAATTCAAATTCAACTTTTTTGTTTTAAATTTCCGTTTGATGATAATGCAAGATTTTGATTGAATTTAAAAAACATTAAATCAATCTATATATGCCATATAATACTGGTTTTCTGACTGAATGACTTGATAACCCAAAAATACCTAACTAAATCGCCTGGATGCGATTTTGCTTAAATTCAAATATAAATCTAGCAAAATGTTAATGTAAATTCTTTTTAAATACATTTAACGTTCATGTGATTATTACGGTTATTACCCATATTTCCATAGATAATTCTGAAATTCACTTAATTTATCATAAATTTCTTAATAACAGTTTTATTTCTGTGTATATGCAAGTTTTAGAACTAGGTATAAGTTAATTGAACCATGGATTATGAAGCTTATAAGAATGTAAGGGAACAATTAAAATCTTCTTCCAATAATCAACATATTAAACCATCTGCATAAAATTAAATTAGTCCAAAATTTATTGTTATACATCGTGGTCTTTTTTTCGAACAACTCTGTGCAGTGCTTTGTAGAGGGTATAAGTGCCGTAAGTGCTGTGCGAAAAACTGTTGTTGCAAGCCTTTTCGAGAAGTTAGCACCCATTAAAAGTCAGCCAATATTTGCATAATACGATATATGCATATTTATGTAGATTTATGAACTAAGCCGGGCGGAGAAAGATGGCCAAAACTTTGGCTGTATTGTTTGTTGGCTGAGGTAAGCTGTTGTGGCATACTCGGTACATAGTTCATATAGGTATTGGTTAGTTCGAGTAGTTGTGAAGTAGTTGTGATTCCTCAGCTCCTCAGCGGCCCCCCTCAGACCCACCTCTGATCACAAGACTGTCGACGTGCTGGGAGCAGAAGTATGAGGAATAAGTTTTTGGCACATCAATAAACTAAACTTGCTCCGGCTCTTGAAGTTCGGGTGTTCTGGGGTGCCGACAGCTGGAAATGTGCCTTAAGCATGTCATGAATTATTTAGCTACTGCTTACCTACCACACGTCCGTAATACCCTGGACCATGCCTAGGCCTATGCCTATTGCCCACCTACCCGAAATGCGAGTTGCGCCATCTATTGTTATTGCGTTCAAAGTTTTGGCACGTACCACGTTGGGCGCCATCATTGACTGTCCTTTAATATGCAGGCAGCAGAAGGCAACAGCACGGCAACAGCCGGCGCCATTTACATTTTGGCCCATAAGTAATTGTCTATAATGATCTGATGACCTGTCCCAAAGGCAATCGAGTTAACTCCAAGCCGTCATACACAAACTTGCTTGGGCTTCTGACTTGGCCAGAACCAAATACAATTACAATTGCAATTACAAGCATTGAGAGTGAAGTACTACGAACTTCAGATTTTGCTATACGGGCCGAGTCTCTGGATTATTCATGCGAATTATTATTATTTCAGTTTATCTTAACTTTCCACATAAAACTGTCAAGCTGTGGCATCAAAGTATAACTTTAAATGTGACTCCAAAGGGATTCAATTTGTTATGCAGAGATTTGTTCGTCTCACACTGTAAAATACGTTGACGTGTCGAAAGCAAATGTTGAAAATATAAAAGATGCAAGTAATTTGATTAAAAGATAAGAAAAAAATCTTGACATACAGTCAGGCTAAACCCATACACTATACACACAGCTCACGCTACGCGCTTCCTCGGACAGACAAATCCTGATCAAGAATATATTTACTTCATGATATCTGCCACGCCTCTTTCTGTATGTGACACACATTGTCCCAAAGTTATCAACCCTGTTTTTACCCACAGAGCATAAAAATAAAATCAAATAAACTGAGTTTACGTTTGCCTGGTTTACAGCTCTGTTGAATCGTACAAAATTAGAACTCATAACAAAAAATGTAGACAGAGTTTTAACATATTTACATGCTTAGCTGAGGTTGGCTACATTTGCTAGCGGAATATGGCCAATATATTTGTCGCAGAATAAAATCCTAAGCTGCTTCCATTCAGTTCAAGGTTCAAGAGCGATGAATATTTTCAATAGCAACAATGGGGCAAAGCCGTTTCAAAAAAAGTGTATCAAAAATAATAGAAAAATCCCAGGGCATGGCAGTAAGCGTGCTCTATAAGCCAAAGCAGTAACTGGAACAGGAACCGAGAGTTGGCATCAAGATTGTGGCTGGGGGGGCCGGAGACAGTAGCTGTAGCAGGTTGCTGGTGGCAGGTGGCAGGGGGAAAGGGGAAGGGGGAAGGTGGCAGGTGGCACTGGCTTTGGTCCTTGGCTGTGTGGCTGTGACTGTGGCTTAAGCTGCCTGGGCTAAAACTGTTGCTAACGTCAAACCAAACCAAAGCCACTTATTGGTTGAACAAATTTAATTGGCAGCAGCCGGTGGTAGGGCAGAGTAGATCAGCCCAGTGAGGAATATGGAGAGAAAGAGAGGGATGGAGAGAGAGGGGGGTGGGAGAACATAAAGGAGACAGAAACAGTGATAGCAACAATGACAACGATACGTTAATGCAGGTTTAACTGCCGCCACGGATGGCTGACTCTAAGCCGAGCAATGTCATTGCCACACCCCCTAGCTCGCTGACTCCCCACGTACGCCCACCTGCACACACCTGCTGACAGTTACATCCATTAAATTGAATTGAGTTGCTAGTTTCAAGTTGCCGTAGAAGTCGTTACATTGTTGAAATCTGCCACTAAGCAGCTTCATGTGTTTCTTCCTATATACACTCGCCTGCTTACCTATGTATCCACAATGTGTATTAGTTTCTCATGCCTGACTTTTCCGCTTACTTTCCATTACAGCCTGCTCTGCTGGGCCGCACGAGAAGCGCCTGCTGCACACCCTGTTGGACAGCTACAACAGCTTGGAGCGCCCTGTGGTCAACGAATCCGATCCATTGCAACTCAGCTTTGGTCTAACACTAATGCAAATCATCGATGTGGTAAGTGCTACAAGTAACGCTCTTAAAACTTGACAAGTTTATTACAAAAGTTGTAAGATTAACACCACAAATTTGCACTCAACTTGATAACATTGAGATAACATAAAAATTCACAGTAATCTGTTAAATTTAAAAATTCTGCAAATTAATAATTGTAATTTATAATAAATTTATTTAACAACTTTTATTTAAATAGTGATTCTAAACAGATTCTATAAATTTCGAATGTGTGCAGTTGTGCTTTTGATCAACTACTGTTAATAATCATAGCGTTAACAGCGCAATCTATTGCCGCAATTAACAGAGGGGCCAAGCGCTGTTAAAGCGCTGTTAACAAGCATAACATAAACAGCTGAAATTCAAGCATTACTACAACACTTGTACGTCAGACACACTTCATTTAATGAACTATAAAAACTTTTAGTACGTCTCGCAACGGCGTTGTCTCTTCGTGCGGCATAAAAACTTCAATATAAAATCTGAAATTTAATTTTAATATAATCACACACTTCTGCATGATTTACTTGTTTGTGTGCGCGCGCGTGTGTGTGTGTGTGTGTGTGAAATTGGAGCGAGTGCAAAATTTAGAACAGGCGTGATTATCGGCGTTTCACGCCTTTTGGCGGATCCCCTTTTATTGTTTTCTGTGTCATATCCGTTTTATTTTGCCTCTTCCTTTGCGCCAAACAAAATGCTGTGAAGTGTAACGATTTGTGAGCTCATTCGCAGGTTCTCCGAGCAGCAAAAACAAATCATCGTCTGTCCAATCTGGCAAGAAGCAATACTTTATGCTTTGGCTGAGCCTTGGAAATTGTACAAAAATTTGTTGGCTCTACCTCTTTCCTCCTCTCTCACTCTCGCTCCCTCTCACTCTCTCTCGCACACACATAATCTGTGGCAACGTGGCACTTCTGGCTAATGGCCATAATGTGCACTCATGGCATAATTTTGCGTTGTCTTCCACGCGTCGCTGGAGTTTTTCGTATTTGGCATCTCTGGCGCATAATGTCGTTCATCGGCAAACGCCAAGGCAAAGGCAAAAGGCACATAAATACACAGGCAAACATTCTCCTTATACACACACACACAATGCATATACACACACACACACACACAGACACAAATTGGTATCGTGCCATCATTTGGCAAAAATGTTTGCCCATCGTCAGCTGAGCTCAGCTTTTAGCTTTAAATGGTCCCAAACCAAATCAACACCAACAAAACATGTCCAAGTTCCGGCTTGCCCAATTTCCAAATGAGAATCAACTCGCAGGCACACACAATTGCAATACACTCGTATACCCTGTAAAAAGTCACAACATACAGAAAGAGTTGAACCAGTGAAAAGAGAAAAGTTAACTATAACAGAAGATTAACATTTGTCTCAGTTACAAAACACATATGATTCAAATAAAATCAGTAAGAACGGAGCTGATCTGACGGACGTAACCGACTATGGCAGACACTGTACTTGTGAGCAAATTGTCTGCTGCATATTTTCGCTGTTTAATAAATTTTATAGCATTGAAGAAGAATGCCAATAGCTACACACCTAATGAGTTTGTAGCTTTACAATTGTTTAAACGGGGAAAGGTAAAATATCAAACAGATGACATCAGACAGATCGGCTTAGCTTGTCTTCCTAGTCAAAAATATATATACCTTTTAGGTCTGCCAAGCTTTTTTCGGGATGTCGTTTATTAAAATGAAATCGCACCTTACAGTGTAGATAAAACTGATAAGCCCAACACAGCTTGTGCTCTACAGGGTATGCTTAATTGTGATGGGAGCATGGGGTATGCTTTATACAAATAAAGGTAACCCCAATACCCCAAAGTTGTTGACAGACGCCGTTTCACAGGGCAACGATCTTCTTCGCAGAGCAGTGAAAAATTAAAATACAAATAAAAGTAGTGCCAGCAGACAATAAAATGCTGATGATAATGATGATGATGATGATAGTGATGAGCATGCTAGTGATAATGTTGGGCATGCAAATGAAATTCCAAGAAGACGTTGGCCTTTCTACCGCTTCAACTCTGCACATACATACAGTTTATGCATACAAAATATACATATATATATTAATGTATATGTATATAGTTTGTATATTGGTGTAGCAAGTCCATGCCCCTTTCGCCCTCTGTCCGCTGCGCTCGTCTGTCTGGGAATAGTTGAAAGTTTGTATAACCGCATCTGTAGAATGCAAACAATGACAAAGCGGCTGTAATTGGATGAAACGGAAATGAGGTAGAAGGAAGCGGACGGGCGAATGTTGCCCTAGCTGCTGCTGCTGATGCCGCTTACTGTCCGCTGTTGCTGCTGCTGTTGCTAGTTCCCGTTTCCCGTTACTCGCTAGTCCTTCGACCCGCTATCCGATTGTAGCTTGTAAAGTGAGCTCCGAAGTGCGCTAATTAAAAGTGCCTTTGCCCACACAAACAGCCGCATTCACACCCATAACACCCATAACGACCCTATACAGCCCGAGCAGGCACTCTTTGCAAACAGTTTTTGATTACCCAGCGATGAGGGGGAAGCGAGAAGTAGATGCCCCAAGAAAAGGATGTGAAAAAAGCACCAAGTATGAGAATTGACAGAAACAGCTGATGTAACGAGTTGAGTCAGCCAAATTGTGGCGAAATGCCAGTGAACGAGTAACGAGTTGACGTGACATAATATGATATAATATATACTCGTTGCTTACTGTAAATAAACGAGAGCTTCCTCATTTCGAGCAGCGAGTTATTTGTTACTAAAAACTGGCAACTATCATATTGTCCAAGCTCTGAAGTAACGAGTAGCATACTCGTATATACTTATGTTATACATAACAAGTAATTTGTAACGCGCAATTTGGAATGAGTGATGTTTGGCACAAGCTCTTACATTTAAGAGCATTTTTAATTAAAACCAACGAGTAACCGAAATGCTATGTGAATGACAAATTAAAGCAAAATAACTGAACAGCCATTTCAAAATAAAAGTTGTCTATGTAAAGTGTGTGCTAAATGCAAATAAATTGTAAACAGTTGAAACTCCAGCAAAGCCCTTAAAGCCCTATACTCGGTCAATGTAATTGAGGCTGGACCGAGCAAAGATAGGCCACTGTGATATATACTTTTGGGAGCAACCCATTTTTTTTTTTTTTTTTGTATTTTTTTGTGCTGTGCTTCGTTAATTACTCGCTCTTTAAATTAACGAGAAGGGCATTTGCGAGTTGCCAGCTAGCTTCTACTGCTAATGACGGGCAATTTCAGTGACCTGCGATTACAATCTAACTCGCTTGATACTATCATTTGGCAATCATTTTGCTACGACCTTGCCGCGCTAATTAAGTTCGAAAGCCTTCGCTTTTGGGCAAAAAAAAAAAAAAGAAGCCCAAACAGACTCCCAGAGCCAGTTAATAACATAGACATGGTGGCAACTCTGGCTGACGCCAACAAAATCACTTGACAGTAATAGTAATGTGCAGTGTCTAGGGAACACTGCCCAGAAATGAACCCAGCCCGGTTACTCTGGATTGGGGATTTGAAGCATGCGAATGGGGAATAGATCGAGTGGTCGAATGCTCTGGCTGTACTAATAAAACCAACGCATTGTTTGACAATTTGCCATTGCAGTCTTTTGGGACTGTACTTAAACTTGGCTTGTCTCGCCCGCTCTCTCTGTCTCTCTCACACTCTCTCCCTCTCTCTATCTGTCTCTCTATTTCTCACACTGCCGCTGTAGAGTGCAATAGTAAATTACAAACATAAATCACTTGATAAGTGACGCCTGCGCCTCCCAGGGCAGCCAGCGTTTGTCTGGCGCTGCTGAAGATGCGGGAGCTTATCAGCTAAACAGCTATTAGGTCGGGGGCAACAGCAACAACCAGCCGGAGCTTTGTGCCACATATGGGCGTGGCAGTGGGCGTCAGCATGAGCATTGGTATGCTGCAGCTGCACAGCTTTTTGTTAAGTTCAGTGAAACATAAATTTCTTTAGAATTGTCAATGGCAGCAGCTGCAGCGCCTTAAGCCCTAAGACCAAAAGTCTTACGATGCGCTGCACTGTGGGCCAAAAACCTCTTATTCTACAATTTTCAAGAAAGAAATTTTGCTAGAATTTACTTATAATTCTGAGCTTTAAGCCGGTGATTTAAAAACAGTTTTAAAATGCCAAAGATGTATATTTCTAAGAATTACTTATTTAATTATTTATTAAAAACGATTCTAATCTTTTCTTTTGAATGATTACACTGATTGCTCAAACCTTTTTTTTTTTTTAAATATTAACTGTGTTGTATTATCGAAAAATTTCCCAGTTTAAATGAAGTATCTAAACCCATTGTATTCCCTAAGACCAGCTCCATCTCTTACTTCTTCTGCTACGTGCGTATGTGGAAAACTATTGCTACATACTTGCCATTTTATTATAGCCTCACATACACTTACAGAGATTATTTTGTGCCGCACTTTTGTTGCACTTTGCACTTGGCGTTTAATGGATGTGGATGTGAATGTGAATGTGAATGCGAATGTGGATGTGGATGGTGCATTGTGCGTGGGTAAAGTGAGCTGCGAGCTGCGTATGAGTGATTTTTATGGCTCGAAAGTATGCATCAACAATATTTGTCACACTCGAGATGACTTCAGCTGAGCTTGTAAGTGCGTGGGCGTGGCAAACAGCGAGAGAAGCAACAGTGGCAGTTGATTGTTTAATGACATCATTCGCTGCAAATTATTTAGCTGCGGGTTCAAGGGTAAACAGCACACGAGCATTACAAATATCTCGTCCCTCTCTTTTCCTTTTGGCCGCGCATTTTATTACAGTTGCTTGGCCCAGAGTGAAAACGTCTACGTCTTTTATTTTATTTATTTTTTGCGCTTTACTTTCGTTTTTTTTGCAGCTCTGCACACAAAAGAACATTTTTCAGTGGGAGCGAATTATATTCGCAACTTTTCGACTTTATACGTAGTCGCCTTTCGCCCTCAACGGGCTGTCGCTGTCTCTGGTTTGTCAGTCAGTTTGTCAGTCTGCCTGTTTGTCAGTCCGTCAGTTTCCTTTTTCTATGTCTGCCATATCTATGGCAAATATGCCCGTTCGTGTCTGCACCTGCAATATCGTTTCGCCTCTGTTTTAAAGTAATTTTTATGCTGCCCTCTGTGCTACGTGCCGTATACGCAATTTGTCGAACATTTATGCCACAATCCCCGTCATGCAGCCCCTCAACCCCTCCCCCTGCCCATTCAGCTGCCCTTCTGGCGTGCCCTGCCACAGCAAGCAACACCTGCTCAAAAACTGGCAGCTTTTGTTGGGTTTATGCCACAAATCCCAGCTAGATGAAGTCCATAATACCGAAAAAATACCGAAATATACGAAATATTTGTATCCGTTTCCGGTGCGCTCTTTCTCGCTCTGCTTTTGGGGCATCAAAAACAAATATGCTGTCGCTGTCTGTGTCTGTGTGTGGGCTTATGACAGATGTGTGCGTACAAATGTGTGCGAATCGACTGACATTTAAGCAATAAGACGCTGAGCTCCATTCAACAGCTTTGCTTACGTTTATTGGCTTGAATATTTGAGTTCAGTTAACAAAGCCGAGTTCTTTCCATCTGCTCATTGTGCTAGCATTCCGTTTCAAAGCTAAGTCTACTTTATTAGCACCCTCTGGATTACCTTTGTGTGGAATAATAATGTCTTTCCCATCAGCAGCACTCTTATATTTCTATCCCAATTTCTATTGAAAAGTTTTCAAATAAAAAAATACTCCAAAATTCTATTTTGGTCGACTTTGAAGTGTAAAATTTATTATTAATATTTACTCAGTCTTGCAATTTAACGAATATAGATTTAAAATGATTAGTTTTAATATGTAATATATAACCAACTAATAATTATATTTTATTTGTATTATTATTAAAGTTACTTTAAATAATATTGTAATTGTTGTAATTGTTTTTACTTAACAACCATCCATTACTGGCCTAAACGCAGCTATTATGAACAACAACTCTGAATAATTTTCGCCATATTTTATGATAATTTGATGAGTTCGTTAAATCATAACCTTTACTTAAACTTAGCTTGATTTCAACTCGATTAAATCTTAAATTGTTGAATAATCTTTGCATAAATTTTAAGTCAGTTTCTTTAGCAATTTAATTGTAATTTCAGCCGAACCTAGAGCCATATTTAAAACGCTGCCCTAATTGCTCTAGTATCCAATTTCAGCAGCATGGAATTATAGATGTTTACGCTTAGGTGTCAAGCTATTAAATCTGCTAGACAGAGAGCAGCCTGATGCAAAGCAAGAGATAGAAATTCAATTACAAGTACGCCCTGGTCAGTATTAGTTCCTCAGTGTACTAACAATAATGAGCATTAACTGAAGGCGAAAGCGGAAATTAGCAGAAAGCAGGGCGAGAGAAGTGGGTGCTAGAGACATGGCACTGCGTATCATAAACAGGCAGTTAATGCTTCACATTTCTAATTGGCAATTAACGTGATGTGGCTGTCGTTCTATAACAAATGACCAGGCCAACAACAATCTGAGCAGGCACGCCCAGCTGTTGCGGTTGCAGTGCAACTCTGAGTTGCTGCATGCATAAGACAGTGCTCCAATATGGCACTCTCTCCCTAGCACTCTCCACTCACCACTCTCTTACCACCGCCATGCTAACTAATTCTCTCACGCTGTGCATGTTTGTGCGGCCATTGTGCCTGATTGTAATGTAAATGGGAATTGGCAACTGCAAGAGCGTCCTGCATAGGTTACACCGTACAGCGAGACGGAGAGAAAGAGAGCGAGAGAGCTTGAAGACATACGAGTAGTCAATGAGAGAGAGCGCGGGGTCGCTAGGGGGGGCGGAGTTGTTAGCAAATGTCGTAAATTGTGCAAAGTTGAGACTGTCAACGGTTGACACTTTATGTGACAAAATAGGAGCGTTTATGTTTAGTAAAACTAATGTTTATGCTCATATAACACCGTACATGTATGTATATATTTATATATATAGATATGTGTGTGACAGAGAGAAGGATCAAGCATGTGTGTGTGCTGTCAGAGGTATGCTGTGCATGCAGTTTGTGCACTGTATGCTGTGCTCGCAATGCGTGTAATTGTGCCAGCACGCACGGTTATCCAGTTTCTTACACACACTCACACTCGCACTCACACTCACGAATATATTTATATTATATATAGAAATACCTTGAACCTCGTGCCCACTGGAAACGTAACAGAGCGACGGCTTAAGGAAAATCTGCGCTATTTGCTGCACAAGAGTTTCAAATATCTGCTTAACTTTAAATGTCCTTGCAAAAAATGTGCAATATTTGTAATATTAAAATGATTTTCTAACATTAAAACAAAATCAAAATGCTTAAATTATTTAAAATATTATATTTATTATATACATATATTATATATATATATTATATAATATTATAAAATATTTTGTAAAACACAAAATCTAATATCAATTTGAATAAATTTAGAATTTGTAATTATTTATTATAACCATAATAATAATATGCAAAAGAAATGAAAAAAAGTTTTACGGAATTTTCGTCGGATGATCAGAAAGATAACAATTTATATGGCTCTGAAGCTGAGACTGAGGCTGTTCACCTGTTCACCTGGGCTGTCCATTTGTCAAACTGTCTGCTGGTCTGTCTTTCGCTGTGTGTTTGTGGTTGGCTTTTAATTGCTGTTTGGCTTTTGCCCTATGAATTTATAATTGTGGCAGTTTTTCACTTGTTTTCGCCTGCTACTATTTCATTTCATTTCTGTTGCTACGTTTTTCTTTTTGTTTTCCTGTTCCTGCAGCGTTGGCAAATGGCTGACATTTGTCGCTCAGTGGGGGTGGCAACTCTGTTGGCATTAAAACAATTATATATGAATGAAGGCACGTCGCTGAAATATGTTTCACTAAGTGTCGAAAAACTTTGGCATATCAAATTGCATGAGGCCAAACAAATAGGCAACACGCGCCAGCACAGCCGACACAGCCAACAAAGCCGACACAACCGACATTATATAACTATGGCCAAATATCTATGCCAAGCTTTGGCCAAAAACCACTTCACAAAATCTGCAGCCCCCCACCGCCCTTTCTGGAATTGCGTAGGCTGACCGCAGTAAAATCTATCTGCCATATGCACTTGTCAGCCAACTGCTGTTACCTAGCGCTCGGCTATCTGTTGGCCATCTCTTATGGGCATAAAAGTCATTATTAAAGCACGCACGCAGCAGGCGCTGATAAGTATGCTATACATTTTGTTGCCCAGATCTACATAGTAAAAGCTCACGCACACACGCTCATTTGCAATATGTCTGTGAGTGTGTGTGTGTGCTTATGGATGCATGTCAGCTGGTTAGCCACACATGATCTTGACCACGCCCCCTTGCCCACAGCTCTGCCCGCTTGCCGCCCATAAATTATACAAATAAACAAACCGCAGACCTTACTCTTACTCTTGCCGCTGCCGCTTCTGCTGCTGTCTCCTTGGCGCTGCGGCATAAAAATACGAGCAACAACACATTTTATTTAATAATTTTTGCGCACTCAATTTTCATGCCCTGTTATAGGCAACAGCTCTAACAAGGCATGCCCAACTCTCTGCGTTTAGTTATTTTGAATTTAATACGCATAAATATATAAATTCACAATACTGAGCATCATAACTGGTTTGAATCCCTTATTATAAATGGTTTACATTCAAAAATCTAATAAATAAATTTAAAAAAAATAAAATCAAATTGATAGAGCTTCTGATATTTAAAATTATTTGGTTTGGAGCAAACCGTAAAGAATGGTTCGAATAGATTTCCGGTTCAATTGTTACGTTTATGCCTTTTTTGACTCGATTTCTGGATTAATATTAATTTTTTATGCAGCGCTGATTTCTTGTTATTTTTTATTGAATAAATATTTTTATCTCTTAAAATATTGTATGCAATATACCCTAGAAATTTGATATATTATGCGCTGATTTAATGGTTATCATCTAGTTCTTATTGCCACTCACGTATGCAATGCCGGCTACTTATGAGTCTACCCTCGTACATGAGGCCAAGTCAATATGTGTAGATATGTATGAGAGTATGAGTGTGTGTGTGTGTATGCGTGTATATGTATGTATGTGCGATTGTGTGTGCATGTGTGCAGTGCTTATTAACGAGACATTTGCTCCACTTGTGCGCCAATTTCGTGTTCAATTTACGCCATTTGCTGTTGCTGTTGCTGTTGTTTTCATTGTAGTAATTGTTGTTGTTGCTGCTGCCATTAATGCAATTGTTGTTGCTGTTGCTGATGTTGCTGCTGTTACTGCTGCTGCTGCCACTGTTGTGCTTGTAGTTGTTGCCCTTGTCATAGCCAGTGGCCAGGCGTATTGTTATTTGTTTGTTTGTTTGTTGGCTTAACTGAGCAAGCAGACCAGCAAAAACTTAACATCATTACGCGCTCAGACGAACTACAAGTTACCCTGTACTAGCAATAACTACCTTTTATTATGGCAGTCATGCATATCCATTTGCTTTTATTTTAGGGTATTACAAAAAAAACACGCATAGCGCAAAAAACAGAATACAATAGATATATCATTAATTAATTGCATATACGCCTATTAATATCGCTTATTTCATGTCCTCTGGGCATGTTCATAAAACTGGCAATAAGGTGTTAATCTACCCTGACAACTATCGCTTCAAATGAGCAGTTTTTCAGCAATTAATAGCAATTTTATGGCGCATGATTCGAGTTTAATTTTATAAAATGTGTATTTAAAAATGTAAAGCAAATAACATGGCTGCATTTCAGATTTGTTTTTGTTTATTTATTTATTTTAAGAAACGTTCCAAAATATGAATGGTTCTATGCCAAATGCCAATTAAAATAAACAAAATGAAACTTGAAAAAAAATTAAATTATTTTCCCTAAACCGCTGTAGAATAGAAGCTAGGAGATGGAAAAGAGTTAAAAAAGATCATTTCCAACTTCTGCTCTTTGCAACAGAAGAAATCTTATTTATTCCAGAATCTCTTAGAACTAAATAGCTCTCAAAATGCATCCAATCCACTGAATGGTTCTGAATGCTTTCATCAGTAGGAAGCCCAATCTGGCCAAAGTGTGGTGAGGTTTTGCTCTCCCACCTTTCTGGCCTGACCTGACCTGTTCAAGTGGTGGGTTTTGATAAATTGTTGCCGATTTGAATATACCCGATATACAACATTTTGCAATGAAATACGCCAGATAGAAGCATGTCTACTTTTGGCATTGGCTATGCGTGTAGTGGACTGCGTGCATAGTAAGTTTGGTGCTTTCGGCGCTTTGTGGTTTATGCAGTATTGTAAATAATTGTTTGATTTCCCTTCTCCCCCGCCCACCGCAATTTAGCGTGGTATGCAGCGCACTCGTTACGGCTGTTGCCGTTTGCCCTTGTCTGTATCTCATTTGAAATTGCATTTGACGCTAAACAAAATGCGGGCCAATTTACAAAATATTTATCGGCCATGCCAACATGACCAGAGCTCAACCTCTGGGCTACCCCATCCCCCCACCCCCCGCTCTCCTGGTGATTGCTGCACTCTTGTTGCCGCGTCTCTTGAATTTGGCATGCATTAATTAAACGCAGAGCCACAAAACATGCAACAAACTTTTGCACACACTCGCATTAGTTGCCCCTTGCCCTGTGACCCCCCCCCCCCCCCCTTGGCCTACTTCACACGCAGTTGTCTTTTAGCATTTTAGCGTTTCACTATTTGCCAGAAAATACATTTGCACTTGCTCCAAAAACAATCATAGCTGCCCGCCAGCATTTGGCATTCCCTCTGTCCCTTTATCAGTGCTGCCAGAACTTACAAAATATCTGAAAAAATATCCTAAAAAATATATGACCAGTAAGCACAGAGCCCGAAAGTCGAGAATAATCGACAGTGAGAGATCGTATAGCTTATGTTTCTCTAATGCACAAATAGTTGAGCAGATTGTCTGTTGCATATCTTAGCTGTATCTCATTCGATCGCAAGGCAATCGATAGCGAATGTCAAAAGTTACCGGCATTTCAAATTACAATTCTGTAGCGAAAAAGAGGGCGGATTATCAAAAATCTACAACCTACAAGCCACAAGTTGTGTCTTTCAGTTGGTTTAGTTTGCGAGATCTAGGTTTTCTTAGAGACAGACGGACGGACGGAGGAATATACGGACAGACGGACATCGCTATACCAACTGCATCTGCATTCCATAATTGCAACAACTTTATAGACCATTTTGCACTTTTTTAAAGTACAGGGCCAAAATATAAAACATTTAATCAATATAAAATATTTAAAATAAAACAAATCAATAAGCAGATATTTTTAAATATATTTACGATAAGTATAAACAGAATTCGAAAACTAGCTAAATGGGCAACGCTGCATTTTATCGCCATGCTTTGGCCGTCTCTGATGTTTTGTTTTTGGCTCGTTTCGCAATTTGAAAGTTTGATTTTTTTGACAAATTTGCTCAACAATTTCAACTACCAACTATGGCAACTCACCAACACAAACAAAATCGCACACATGCACAGGAAACAAGCTGTGGGAGTACGTGAGAGGGCGAGAGGGTTTTTAATTTAGTGCATAATTGCACAATCCATTCGTCAGGGGAGGAGGGAAATTGCGCAGAGATTCAAAGCGCTAAAACTGTTTTCAGTGTAGCTCTGAAACCTTGTACATGTTGTACCCTGTAGCTGGTGCTTAGACTGGGCATATACACTTCACACTCTATGCCTGTAGTGTGCAACACAAGTGCAGGGCACTTGCCCGTCGAGTGCATCCGACTGCTATGATGCTGTTTATTGCATTTTCATGTTGCATTCGCTGTGGTAAGAAATAAATAAAATGCAATTCAATTAAAATAAATAAATCAGCTTGTTTGCAGCTTGTTAATCGTTGGCAGTGTTTAATTAAATTTCAGTTGAAGTCCCCCCCCCACCCACATATCACCATGTTTCCCTCCCCTTCCTTGCCAATCACAAAGGACACCCACTGAGAACAAAACAATTAAAAACCTTTTTTCAAATGTTTTGCAAATTATATTACAAAAATTGTTTTCTATTGTATTATGCAAGCTCTCTCTCTCTCTATCACTGTCTCTCTATCTCTCTCGCTCGTGACAATCTTGTATTTGCATTCTCGCATTTAATTAGTTTTTATTTCGCTGCTAAATGAATTTTTCACTTTGATTTACATATATTATAATTTAGCTATATTTTACAGTTGAATGCTTTGCAGCACCAACTCCAAATTAATTATAATTTCGTATTCATTTTGGGCAAACAATATTAATAATACATCAGCAAACAACAAATTTCCCATACCTCTTGCAACACGAGAGCGCTAATAATTTATTAGTCTGGCAATCCATCGGTTGGGGCTATCTGTTTATGCTCTAAAGCGGCAAATTCACAGCATAACAAATGCGCTGCGGTTAAGGAAAGTAAAAACCTTGTGGCCGGTGTTTTATTCGCATACTGAACGTTACACTGTGCACTGATTTACACTGAACGAAACGTAAAAGAAATGGAAACCAAAGTCATAAAACATCAGCCGAAAGTAGAGGATAGAAGGGTTATATCTTATAGAATGAGTTTTGCCTCCGACTGTAGCCTTCTTAACTGAATGTTTTAAGCTGATTCTCTAGAGGCTTAACAAAAAATGATTAAGATTAAATACAATTTAAAAGACTCATTATTTTCTAGTGGGATTGAGAAAAAGCCGGAAAATTCCAATCAGACCAGCGTCAATGATGAGATGCGTTATAAGGTGATAAAACGGTTAGTCTATAATACTGATTACGAATACTTTGAGTTGGATAACATAGGTAGTTCTTCAAATTAACAGATGCAGAAGATCAAGGTGCTCTAGGCTATATATGTATATTATCAGACAATAAACATAATTAAATACTGGAAAAAATCTACGATCAGGTTGCTTCAAATGTGTTCAATCCAACTAACAGCTGATCAGCTGTGTCCGACTGATCCGCTGCATGCCTGCATTTCTGTAAACAATTACATTTACTTTTTGCAGTGTAAAAAGATGAAACAATCAGAGTGCCGCATATGCATATGTATATTAAATAGATATGTATGTGTGTGTGTGTGTGTGTGTGTGTGTGTGTGCGTGTGTTGTCTATATGCATGTAAGTGTGTACAGTATACAGCCCAAATAGGTCCGCAACGTAAACAATGGAGCTATTTTTAAATGAAGCAATGCCAACATACTCTTATTCACAGACACAACAAACACACCCACACATTCACACACACACACATACACACTCACACATACACACACCTACTCTCGCTCACACGCACATGCATAAACACACTTAGTTTCATTCAATTAACGTTGGCCAAAGCAGTCGGAAGATAACGAGAGCGACAGAGAGAATGAAAGAGGGGAAGAGCGAAAGAGAGAGGGGGAGAGGAAGAGAGAGAGAGTAAGGGAGAGGGAGAGAGGGAGATGCCTTGCACTGCCTGCAATCGCACACTCAACTTGCCAACGGTTCACCCACAAGCCACAGGCCATCCCCCTCACACGCTGCGGCTCTCTCACTCAATCGTGCAGTTTCTCTGCCTCTCCCTCTCGCAGTTCCTCTTCCTCTCTTTCCCCCTCTGCTACTGTTTCAGCTCCGCCTGTGGCGCTCGGTTCGTTTGTTTGTTGTTGCTGTGTTTGCTGCTGAAACCACGTCTGTTTCTCCTGTTGTTTTGGCTTTGAATTCGCAGCGCACACTTTTTACCGTTTTCGATGGCTGTTGCTGTTTTGATACCCTGTACCAATGGAATGGCAACAACAGGGTCGGTCACCTTGGGAGAATGCGTGTAACAGGCAAACGAAGGCGTGGCAGGCTCTACAAAGCATATATATGCTTGATCAGAGCTGCCTGTCTGTCTGTCCGTCTCTCCTTCTGGCTGAGATCTCGAAAACAATGCCATTAAAACGTGGCTCAGAAAAAAATTAAGCAGCAGCTTTGCTGCTATTCAACAGTCGAGTGCATCCGACTGAGCAGCTTCGTTCCTACTAGCTTCTGTTGTCGTTATTGCTGCTCCACTTTGCGTGCTTTTTCGTTATTGTGCATGAGCTGCACGGTGTGACAAGTGTAATTCAAATTAATAATTCATATTAACACCTATAATTGCCTTACCTTTAGCGAATGCCGTTCAACTGATTCTGGTTGAAACAAACAAAAATCCTCTTGAAAAATGCATATTAAATATTCCTCATATCTTTAATTCTTATTTTTGGTTCAAATAACCTTAAATATACGATTTTCCCAACACAAACAAGAATGGCAAATTTTTGTTGCATACCGCAGGGGGCATGCTTTTTATTCAAACGTCAAGTATCTTAAAATTGAGTTTTTCTCGATATCGGAGGGTTGTGTAAAATGTACATCTATATATAAATATTCGATTGTTGCATGTCATACATTGTGTCACTGTGCGGGCCACAGTGCGTTCGACTGCCTGTGTGCATAGACAATTGTAAAACAAAGCAAACGCCACGTGAGCTTAAAGAGCTTGGCGCTGTTGTTGTTTTTGCACCGAACTGAATTTTCTGATTGTTAATACGTATGTGCATAGGTGTTTGTCAGTGTGTGTGTGTGTGTGTGTGTACTACTACAATACTAATTTTTGTATTCTTCTTTGCTCCCGTAGCCGTGTGACTGTTGAAGTGGACGTGTAGAAAGCCGCGGACGGTCGGTTGCCATTGCCATTTGCCTTTGATTTGCATTGTGGCCACAGTTGTGCCATTTCATGGACTGCCAAATACACATACAGCCACGGCTATGCGTGTATGTATGCATGTGTGTGTGTGCCTGTGCGTGTGCTTGTAATGTTGTTTATTTTGTTTGGCAAGTCGAACATTAAATCGCTGGCCATTTATCAGCGCCTGGCTGGCAATTGGCTTTAAAGCGGCAAACGCTCAACTTTTCCAATAAGCAACTTTTATCGCCAGCTTGTGTTGCCGTATCAGCAATACACACACGCACACATACATATACTATGCATTAGTATGTGTGTACTTTGTAGCCATTTAGCTTAGTCAAAGGGTAGGCCAAGGAAGGAGGGCAGAAAAGCAAAGCAAAAGCACACACTGCGAACTCGACCCAGTCAAGGTGAAGGCAAATGTCAGCCGCCCCCACACACACACACACACACACACATACGCAGCGGAAATGTGCAGTCACACACACAGCACAAATGGGCGCTCGTCGCTTCGCTTTTAATTTCCTTTGAAGAAAACTTATCACCCTGCACGAAATGCCAAAGAAATGGCAATAAAAAAGTGACAAAAAAGCTAAAACTAGAGCAAAGCGAGAGTAACTTTTGCCTCAGCAGCAGCAGCAACAACAGTTAGAGGCAGCGCTGCCTCTGCCGGCGTCGGCAGCGCAGCTGCGTGTTTTGAGTTTGTGATTTAAAAACTGCATTTGATAGCCATGGCAATGGCAATGAATTATGCTCACTTGCACTGTACATCTGCCTCTGTCTCTCCATTCCTCCTGCTCTATAGCTTTGTCGCTATGTTACGCTCTCTCTCTCTCTGGCTCTCTCACGTGCTGAGTGCGAATTTTTGTGCTCATTCCTTGGCAAGGACACAAAAAACGTAACGTGACTCGACCAGCAGCTGCTGCTGCACTCTACACTTGCCACATGCTGCAAACAGCAGGCAACAGCTTCCGCCTAACATTACGTAAATTTGTGCTAATCCTTAAGCACACACACACACACACGCACACGAGCAAGACCACGCTTAAACGCACACATAGCAGCAGCTGGTGCTTTGGCATTTTGCATAGCATACTTTTGAGCGTCTGCTAATAAATTACGCTCAAAAGTATGCTATGAGCAATATTCTTCCTTTAAACGTATTCCAAATTGTTGTGTGATTTTCAGGAACATATCTTCACATAATTTATAACAAATAAGCCCATAAATAATACGAACAAGTTTAACGTTTAAAAAATATAATAAAGATTTACTAAACTTAGCGCTACAAAAATTAAACATAATTAACATAATTTAGAATTTTCGTCAAAATAGAAATATTAAAAAATATTAATTATGCCGAAACAAAAATAAAAAATAAAAAAAACTGTAATACAATTATCTAACTATATCCTTCCCACAATTAAAAATCCATGCACACAGTAGTTAAAACCAATAAACCAAATTAATATGCTTTTATTTGATATTGAATTTATTGTGTATTTGTTTGAAATTTTTTGACCAGCTATTAGAAAAGTGAATTGTGGGGGAAAAGCCATTGACTCAGCGTTGAGCGTGTTGAATAATTTATAATATTTTTATAGCCATAAATGGAAAAGCAAGAGCTGCATGCCACATGCTGCATGTTTATGCATCATTGAGGGCACATAATGCCTGCCCATAAATCGCATATAGCACAATCAAAATATTAATGCCAGACTATAAAATAATTGCAATTGTCTGCTGAAGCAGCATTGAAATTGGTAAAACAAATATAAACAAAAAATAGCTTAACACATGATTTGATTTAAGTGAAAGCTTTATGCATGCAAGTTAATGAATAAATAAACAGCTATGCTTAAAACATACACAATAGTTGCCATGCATAAATAAATCAAATGGCAATGGCTGTAATGAGCGCTCTCAAATCAGGCAGAGACGAGCGATAATTATAACACTCGCAAGCACATAACTAAACGCTGACATTATACTATACAGAAAGAAAGAGATGATAAAAGGCAACAACAAATTTTCACAGATTGTTGCATGCGGGATTGAGAGGGGCGACTTCGCTGGAGGTCAGAAAGGCAGGAAAGCAGGGGCTGAGGGCAGAAGATAGCTATCATGTAATTCGTATCTACATGACAAATGACATGCATTTAGCAGGGCATACAATAAAAGTGACAACGTTGACAGTGTACAGAGTAAAAAACACCCGACAAACATAGAAAAGATTGATTGATAATCATTGTACTACAATCAGAGCGAGAGCCGTAACCTCATAAGGGACATGCGACTATTAAACCTGGGGGAACAAACACACACACATACACACACACACACACATATACAAGTATGATGTTGTAATGACAATTGTCAACGTTTATTGAAAAGCTGATTGTGATGGCTGTAAGCGATATTCTACGCCCTAAATGTCGCTTTCGTTGTATGTCAGCAAATCAAATTATTACGGGCACGAACTCTGGCCAAAAGTATTGAAAGTTGACCACTAGATACCCTGTTTTGCACGCACAAGTCGAAGGGTCTGCTGTGACTTGTAAGACACACGTTATTCTTAGTTGCTTCGCTATGCCTAAAATAATTTAATCCATAGAGTCGATGGGCTTAGTAGCTAACACTCCCTTCCTTTAGTTATTATATTTTGTTGCATAATAATTAATCTCGTAAATAAATAAATAAATATAATCCATGGATTATAATTGATTAGACTTAGTTAACCTATTATTGAATTAATGGTTTACTCAAATGCTTTCACATAGTTACAATGTTCTGTAAAAATTCTGGACCTCTTTGAAAACTGAAAATAAGTTCATTCATTCATTCCTTTATTCTCTCTAAATTGTATAAAATTATACAAATATTGCTTAGCTCAAGGGCATAGTGAGTTCAACTAGTTAACTTACAGGGTATCTATGTAATTATATGTAACTCGCGCACATCAATTATGGCCTGCAAATGTTTCAACTCGGGTCAAATTAAACTCAACTTACCTCAAACCCAACAATTTTCGTTTAACAATTTTCGTGCATTTACAGTTGTTATGGCTTTGCGGTTGTGTGTGCTCTTCCATATACATACATATTATATATATGTTTATGTGTGTGTATGTGTTTGTGTTTAAATTTACAGTTGTTTTGCTGTTTACAATTTATAACAGATCCTTCTCGATGTGCCCCTCACGCTTCTGTCCGCTTTTAAGCAGTTTATCGCAGCTTGTTGTTGTTGGGCTTATTTCCGGTTTTTTGCAACATTTTTTGGCCAGCAGCGCTTTAAATCTGGCCATTTAACTAACCGCAAGCACACATTCGTCACCTAAACGAAGAATTTAGGAGCTGAGGCTGAGCAAATCGGGGGCATTGGGTTGCCTGGCTGCTGGTTGCTGGTTGCTCGTCGATTTCTGTTGTTGCCACTTACAAATTGGCTTTTAGCCACAAAATGCCCTCGTTTGGTCAGCAGCAGCAGCAGCAGAGGAAACAAACCCTAATAAGCCAAAAGGTCAAACATTGTTACCAATGTATGCCAATGTGTCCAAAATATATAGGGAGAAAAAAGAAAAGAAAAGGAATCCAACAATTGGCCAGTTGCCTGCTTTTGGCCTATGTTGGTCGTCTGTGCCTTCTGGGTCTGGCCATCTTTAATGCCCGGCACGTTGGCAAATGGCCGACAGCAACGATGGCGTCAAGCGTAAGCGTCACATCCGGCGGATTCATTTTTAATTTATATGTTAATCACTGCGCTACATAAATATGCCATCTACAGCAACAACACTTTGAATATGAAATGCATTAAAACACACAAACAATAATATGAATATACTTTATTCTTTATCAATCGTCTGGTCTGCTCAATCACCAGTACAAATCTACAGGGTAGAAACACAGGGTATATTAACAGCATAACTGTTTAAAATTTCAATTGAATGTGCATTACAAATATATAAAATAAAATTTTTAAATTGATTATAGTTAAAAAAGCTTTACATATATATATATATATATATATTATGTTTCTTTAAGCATAGCAACTGAGACTACCCCATTTGACGGCAGTTTACGGGGTATCAAAATATGACGCGTAAATACTCTGTCTGAGACGTAACCAAATGAATATATAAGCCAAAGCCGAAAGCCTCAAATGTAATTTAGCCAGCTCATTGTCTATTTTGATTTCCGTTCTTTAATGAGCAACAACAACTGACAGCAGAGGTAGAGCCATAGATAAAGACGGCACGATGCAAGATAGAGAGGAAGCGATGAGGCAACATTTGATGCCCGGCTCTGCCAATGACAGCTTTTCATCTGCTTTTCCCCCCTCGCTTTCACTGCCCCGTCAATGAAGCTAACGGTGCGAATTCATAACTGAATGATAATCATTCAATTTGAAATATAAGTATTCATTAAACAGCATTGAATCGGCATCAAAAGCGAAATGCAAACATCATTTCAACCTAAACACCATTTCAGCAAGTGGGACGCATTCAATTGAGCTCCATTCAAAACACATTCACATTCAAATCCATTCAAAGTTATTCGCAAATAAACATACAATAATTGGTCAGTTCAAACTAATTTAATTAACCTTTAAAAGCGACCTTGCTTCTATATTTGGCATGCGATATTCATCGATAATTATCGACTGCATCTAACGATTTTCGCATCACTTTGGCCCAATTTGGCATTTCATTTGTGCAGGTAAATATTATGCCAGAACTTGTCCTCCTGGACTATTATATGCAGAGGCAGTGTACACAATTTGCATGCTATTGTTGACAGATATTTTGTGGGACGGACCCTCTCTACAAATAATTTCTTTTGATTTGACATCCAATTTATTTGGATTGCCTGTTATTGGTTCACCTTGGGCATTCAGCGGACTTCAACAAGTATTATTGCAGGTTGTAGAGTAGTAGCTACTTAAGCAGCGTCCCCCACTCCTCGTCCTCCTCCATCATCATTATTCTCTACGCCCTCTATCTGTGCTTGTTTACTAGGCAGGCTCTTTGTGTGTGTTTTTCTCTGTGCTATTTTTCTTTTCGCATTCAAATGAGACATCAAACAAGAACTTAATTTAAGCGTAATTTTATTGAATTCATTGTGTATACAAATGCATTTTAAATAAGTCGCAATCTATTAACATTTTCCATTCACCTTTCTTTGCAGGATGAAAAAAACCAGTTGCTTATAACAAATATATGGCTGAAATTGGTAAGTGGAATATTGTATTAACATGATTATTATTGCTTATAAACACTGTGAAAAGAATAAAGAAAATAGCGAAGATATGTACCAGACAATTTGCTCGACTGTGCAGGGCTTCTACTGTCGGTTATCCGCTGCGTCCTTTCTGATTATTAATGTGTTCGTTAATGGAAACTTATCGTTTAAGATTCATTTGAAAGATGATAACGAAATTCTTTTCAACTGGGTAAAATAGCGAAATGTAACCATTAAAAAAAGGCTACGGTCGGAGGTGATCAACAGTGGGATGTTTCATCCCATTGAAAAATGTATAAATTTATTACTTGCTGATAAGTTTCGGCTTGTAAATATTAAATAGAAATTTCTTTGTTATTATTTTCATGGAATAATTGAGCAACCTTAAGTTTCGACACCGCCTTTGAATTATGTTTGTGGTTTTATTTATTGTGTATGAGGTTGGATGCATTAAAATGTATTTACTTTAAATATTGAATAGGCAGAGAGTTTGGTGGGATGGAGCGAAAGCGAAGGAGCTGGAGCATTACTCAAATAAGAGTACAAATTATTGTTGTTGCTCTCGGTTCGTTTTTATTCTTATGTATGGCACACATGAGTCTTGGGCTAAGATTTGTTGCCTTTTAAGCAATAAATTTTGGCTCGGCCTTAGGCTCAATTCTCAATGCTTTCGCTCTAACTGCCTGCGCTCGCTCCATCTCAGTCTAACAGTATCTCCCACTCTCTCTCTCTCTCTCCGTCTATCTCTGGTGCGAGTCACAGTGCAACAAATGAAATTGCCGCAATTTGTCAAAAAGGCAAGAACAGCAAAGTAGCAAAGCAGCAAGGCAGGCAGAAGAGATTCAAACTCGACAGAACAGAACAGAAAAAAATGGCACTTGCCAAATTATATGAGTATGCTCTCATGCGCTTGAGTCGGAGGCTGCAGTGAGAGCAAAAGGAATCACTTAATAGCTTAAAATTGCGTAGATGCCACAAATGCCGCCAGCCTTGCCATTCATTTCAATTTCAACAGACGCCCCCTGCCACTGCTTCATGGGGCTCCACCTGCCCCAGCCACTTGCCACATTCAACATTTCCATTGTCGTTTGCCAAGTTATTTTATGCAGCTGAGACAAAGCAGAACTTCGCCTTTTCAGCACATTTAGTTAATATTGCCAAGTAGCGTGCAACATACATATGCCACATGCCACTTGCCACATGCCATTTGCTACTAGCCACATGCAGCAAACAGCTGGCTGCCATTGATATGCATTTTGGGGCATTATTTTGGCTCAACGTGTGACAATCTAATTGGGCATTAGCCTAGGACTAATTGCCACGTGCAACGTGCAACGTGCGACACCTGCGGTAAGAGTCGGTTATCAGTTGTCAGGCGGCATATTAATTATAGCCTAACCAGCAGCATTTTTAATTGAAATATCATCGGCAGCTGCCGCAAATTGCGATATTTATGAAAAACCATCAGACAATTCAATTTGCAACTCATGCAGCCACTTGCCACGTGCCACTTGCCACTTTTCACTTGCCACTTGCCACATTTCGGAAATTGCAAGTCTCAAACATATTTTCAATCAATTAAACGAATTCATCTCATGCACAGCGCCAAAAACTTGAAATTTCAAAATTGATAAAAAAAAAAATAAAATTTTAATGTTAATTTTTTGTTTTATTAAATATTTAAAATTATTTTACTTTTGTCGAGATTGTGTAGAGACTTAATTTATTTTAATGGTTTTCGTAATTTTTATTTGAAGCTTGAACATTCTTAAAAAATTACTATCTATAAACAATACTTAAACCTGCTTCTTCTACATACACGATAAACCTTTAATTTAAATGTATTTAAAACACAAAATTTGGGTTAAAGATTGGAAATTTTAAAAGATATATTATTTCTTTTAAGATGTTATGAATTAAGCGATTTTTTTCATATTTTTAGCACATATTTTACTCGTACTGCGTGTTAAAGGTTTTTGGAATTCTTAGATTAAAAAAATTCGATCTTAACTTCAAAACGCCATATTTCTCTCAGTGTGCGAGTTTGGCTTTTATCAACAAAAAACGTAATTTATGTATTTCGTTGACAGCCCCTCCCACTCCCCCTCCCCCTAACTTACCACTTCATGTGTGGCTGGCTGCAGTCGAGCGTGCTCGACAATAACCTTCAGTATTAATAAGAGCGATGGGAAAAGTTGTACAATTAAACTAATTGAACTACGATAGAATCGTTGATAGATAACAGCTCAGCTAATTACTTCCACTCGCTAACTGTTATCAGAAGGTACCGTTAGCCATGACTGCTATAAGTAGGGCATGGTCAAAGAAATGCTGCATGAGGCGAAAGAGAAAGCCATAAAAGAGGCAGAGACAAACTAATATTAATTAAATACAAGCAATAAAACGTAGGCTAAAACGAATGGCAATTGCCACTTGTATGATTAATTGATGCGATCAAATGCAAACTGGACATATATATATATACACTATAAATATATATACAACCATACACACATACACAAAGACACACACACACACACAATGTAAGGAATCGATGCATTAATCGCCTTAAGTGTCACAAAAGCAACATATTTAATTACGCTAAGCGGCAGAACAGCTTCATTCGAAACTAATACGAGTACTCGTTGCCCAAAGCATAGCCATGGCCGAACACTCACACTCGCACTCACACTCACAAACACTCACACTCGCGCTCACAAGCACTCACACTTGCAGCTAGCCATAAATGCGCACTTAACGATGATTGATGATTAAGGCACCTCACACACTCGCACGCCAATAGAGAGGAATGGCATATGGAAAAGAGAGAGCGGGAAATTGAGAGAGAGTGAGAGAGCGAAGAAGAGCGAGAGAGCTATAGAGAGAAGGAGACTGCACGTCTAATTGATATGTGGCTTATTAATAACACGCAACGGCGCTCTCAACACGTGCCCAGCCTTGCAACGTGAAAAGCGAAACATTCAATAAAAACCAGTAAGGCTACAGTCGGACGTAACCGACAGTAGGAGACCCTAAACTTTTTATATATGCACCAACACACACACAGGCACGCAGACAAAGCATGCGCCATTTTTGTTGAACTTTGAATGCGCATAGCTTTGCCAAAACACAACCGATTTTCGATCGATGTGATTTCCTCTTAATCTTTTGAGTAGGAAAGTCAATTTTAAGTGTAAGATAAAAAAAAAAATTGAAATTTGTTGTGAAATTTTAAGGAGTCAACTTAAAAATTATGGAATTTTCGGAAAAAAATTTGGATTTAAAATCGTAGAATTTAAAGCGTTATTGAATTGCATTGCAAAGTTATGCAAAAAAGCATTTGGTCGAAAAATGTAGAACTTAGGGGCACTATTGGTATCATGGGCGGTTTATCACTCTTTGAACAAAAAACTCTCGACTGTATCTATACCATAATAGTTATATTATCCTTTTGAAATTCAATTAATTATGTTAGCTGTCTCTTAGAGCTTCCCTCCACGAATTCTATTGTATCTTGGGCCATACTGAAATGAAATTGACCAAATGGGATACACGATTATGCATATACCCAGAACATAATTCATGCATCATACGCAAATGGAACTCAAAGGCTAAACTGATTCAAGTAAAGTTCAAAATTGATGATGATAACGCAAGAGGTGTGCCATTTTCAGATATCATCCCCATTGGGCATTGTCTGTGAAATAATGCCGAGCGTAATTAATTAAGTTGAGGCATCAACGACAGCAATCTTTTTGTTGACAATGACAAAGTCTTTTTGTACTTTGGTATTTTTGTGTTTTCATATTTCGTTTTTTGATGACCCTTCGCCGACAAGACAAAAGAAAACCATTTATGTTTTTAACACATTCTAAAATTTGCTGCTTTTTTTTTTGTGTGCATTTTCAGGAATGGAACGATATGAATCTACGTTGGAATTCCAGTGAATTTGGTGGTGTTCGAGACCTGCGTATACCGCCGCACCGTTTGTGGAAACCGGATGTGCTCATGTATAACAGGTGAGCAAACCGCCCCCGCTTCCCCTCCCCATGCAACCATAAAAGAGTGTTACGCTTTGAGCTAGTATGCATCAAATGGCCGAGGGTACTGCAGTCGAGTGCGCAGTAAAAACAATGACAAGTCCATAAACAGCCAAGTTGTGGGCAATATATGTTTCAGCCGGCACCTGCTTCGGTCTAGGGTGCTCGTAGGGTGCCGTAGGGTGCCGTAGGGTACCGTAGGGTGCCGTTATCAAAGTATCGATATATATGTACTCACATATATTACAATAATGCTTCGATTACTTACATGCGATGATGTTTCCACCTTGATAGGGAGCGTCTGATAACTCAATTGAATTGTACTTTGCTCACTTTGCGGCTCTCCCTGGCGTTTGTTTTTTTTTTTTTTAGCTTTTTTTTATTTTATGGCCAGTGGCTGCCCCACGCCATGCTTTATAATTCCGCAATAAAACCCTGCGGTAAATTGTTGTTGCTGCTGTTGCTGTTGCTGTTTGTTGGCTTTGTGGCTGCGGCTTTATTGCTTTATTCATATAATTTTATTTGCATTTGCAACGTTTTTTGATAATAACGAAATTGTGTTTATTTTTGAAAATCCTTTCAGGTTTATGAGCTGCCATTTGTTTGCCTACGTTTGCCATATTCTCGTTTTCCCTATGCGCAGCCCTAGCCCTTTTTTTATTTTGTATTTTGCCACTTTTCCCTTCTCCCTTTTGGTTATTTGTTATCAATTTTATTGTAATAGCGCCACCCGTTTGTGTCCCTGCTTGTTAGCCCTTTCGCTATCTGCTCTCCCTCACCCGCCACATTGCTTTCTCTCTCTCTTATCGTAGTCGCATATTATGCTCGTATTTATTTGCAAAATATATCTATGGAAAATGTTTTAAGCCTGCTTTCATTACGTCTATTTTTAGTGTCTTTTTTTGTAACTAGGTATTAAAATATTCGGGTTTTCGCTGTGGCATTTCCGTAGTAGTCTGTCCGTTCTTTGATAATATTTCATATTTTATTCAGTTAATGTTTTAAGTACTTAACAAGCACTGTTATTTTCTCGCATTCTGTTAAGCCGCTCTGTTAGGCTTACTTAGCTCAACAAAGCGTGCCCTGCCCTGACTTTCTCAGTATGCCCGTAAATCCCACTCAAAATCGACTCATTAGTATCAACATTGAACATAAATTCTACATCTACTCACATATGGAGCTGCTGCCTTACAGTGTCGTGCCCATTCACAATTATCCTGAACTTCTGAAGGATACATGCGACCTTATCAATTCGCAATGGCCGCGCTCTGAATCCGCACGCATGGGCTCCTTACGGGCATCCTGCGATACGTTACCCTGTAGCCTGGTACTGATTACGGACGATATGTGCCATGTGCTGGCACACCTCAGGCTCAGCTCGATTCCATCCAAGAAGAACGCTTGCTTGGTGCAGACTGTTGTGGTAGCTAAGGGGTATCGGGGTCGCGGCTTGGGTAGACATATTATGCTGTCTGCAGAACACTATTGCCATCAGCTGCTCCATGAAGATACTATATATCTAACCACCAGCGATCAGGATTGTTTCTATCAATGACTTGGCTATGAGTATTGTTTTCCTATTAACCTCTATGGTACCTGCGACTGTAAGCTGTCAAACACGCAAATTGTTGGTCAAAAATATATGAAAAAGCTGTTGAATTAATTTCAGCAGCTGCTTAACTTATTGGCTTAACAGTAGATATTCTTTAGAAGGTATTTTACAATAGATCTTCCACTGTACATCTACAGGATATCTTCTTCAGTGGGTCATTTTTTTTAGATCATCTTATATAGTATTTTTATTTTAATATAATTATTTTTTAATAGATCTTTTTCAGTAGCTTTTTAATAGATACTTTACAGTATATCTTCCAATGTACAACTGCATTAGATATTTTTCGGTAGGTCAGTTTTCTTAGATCACATTCAGTTAATCGTTATCAGCAGTTCTCCTTTAGTAGATCCTTAACAGTAGTTCATCTTGCTTAAAATTATCAACATTAACAGTTATGTTAACAATTGCGTACGCTGTTAATTAGCGCTGTTAAAGCCCAAGCTGTACTTAAGAAACTTTTAAGCCGCATTATGTGAAATTAGAAATGTTCAGAGACTGTTAACAGTTCTTGTCTGTAACTGTGCCATTAACGTTGGCCAATACTGTTAAATCGTACTACAAAATTCAGAGGGGATTATCTAACTTCACCCAACAGTATATGCAAAATATCTCGAATTCTGTCTGTAATAATGTTTGGAAAGAACTTAGCGCTAAACTTATCGTTAATCATGACCCGGCAGTACTTGCTGCCCTTCAGCGCTGGCAGACTGGCTAATCTATTGTGATGCAGCTGTGCAGCGTCTACGCTTTAAAATTGTAAAATTGTATAAGTGGCATTTTAGTTTATGGCGTATAAAGTGCGGTACGTCAGTTGGGGCACGGCCGAAGTGGCAGAAGTGGCAACACCAGCAGCTGGCGGCGCAGTAAACGCCGAAATTTTAATGCGTATTTGGGCAAGTTTTATGACAAAGTAAATGACTTGCTGTAAGAATAAGAAGAAGAAGCAGTTGCTGTAGCTGCGAGAATTGTAGCTGAAACGGAAACGGAAACTGAAGCTGAATCGAAGGCTGTAGCTGTAGCTGTAGCTGGGCTGTAACTGAAGCTGGAAGCAGGACAAGCACAATTAAGAGGGGTGCTCTTAAAAGGGACACATAATGCGAACAATAACAACAAGAACAATGCCGGCAAAGGCTGTAAAAGCCAGTCAAACTCACACACACACACAGACACCGCGACACAGTCTCTGCTATAAGTATTTTATGATAGGCTACTTGCATGCGAGCAAGAACAACAAGAACAATCATGCTCTCTGTGCGCCTTCGCCTCAAGTTCGCTGAGATTTTTGATGATGTGACTACAATAGAAGCCATGCCAGGCATAATGAATCATAATTTTACTGTTGACATGACCAGAACGAGACAGCGGGACAACAGCTTTATGAAAAATAATGACAATAGCAACAAAACACCAACACACCAAACAAAAAAGAGCATCAGGCAAAAACATTTCACAGCTGCGCCACTTAATACGAGTATGCTTGCCTCCATTTTGCCAAAGCAGCATATGCCAAATGTTCAACAACAACAACAAATAACCATAATAAAAAAATTCAGAAAAACATAAATAAATAAATATATCAGACAATTTCTTGCCCTGTGTCAATATAGCCCCAATTTTGGCCCATAATTTTGTATCTGTTTGACAAGCTCGCAAAAAAGTAAGCTACCGTTTTTTACTAACTGTTTTCGCTGTGCGATTTTTTCAGCGTTAGTCTATAGATGCTGAAAAAAATGCAACAAATTTAATACACCCTTATGACTAGCTAAGATTTAGTTGTTAATGTGAAATTAATTTATTAAGTAAGCAAAAGCTTCAGTTTTTTGCTGGCATGAAGTCTATTTTTTACACTTATTTTATATTTGCATTTAATGAAATCAGTGATTTTGTTTGCTTAGCAACTTGTTTAAAAATATGCTGTGTAATCGATATACAATTTTATAGATTAAAACTAAAAACACATTTGACTTTAATTGCAAACAAAAATGTTGCAAGTCAATTTTCATAGGGTGAACAATGGCATAATCAGCACCTGTTGCGTAAAGCCATAAGTTTTAGCAACTATCAGATGCCTTTTGCACCAATATACCCGCTACAGTTGTCTTTTGGGTGTGGGTATAATTAATAAATATTAAATTAGTTTGCCAAAGCGGTAAAAATTGAGGCGTAAGAAATGAGCAATAGCAAACACAGTCGACGCATTGCCTATGGATTAATCATTAATCAGTGCCAGCACACACAAGCACACACATGCCACTGCACACACACACACACACATGCATACTCCCGCATGTAGGGTTACACTTATAGCGACAGCTCACACGGTGCGCAGCTGGCAGTGCAAAAATGATTTATGCGCAAAAGTATGCTACATAAATTTCCATATGCGCCGTTGCGAGAATCGGACTGTAAAAAAGGTTCTTATTAAATGCGTCAACGTGGCCAAAGCACACCTAAACAACACACACACATACACACAAACATAGACATTTTCACTTACACACACACACACACATACATGTGTGGCGATGGTTCAGCTTGAGCATTATAATTTATACTTGTAATGCCATTACTTATACATGCATGTTTGTGGTGCAACGTTCACTTGCAGCGCGGACGAGGGATTCGATGGCACCTATGCCACCAATGTGGTGGTGCGCAACAATGGCAGCTGCCTCTACGTGCCGCCCGGCATCTTCAAGTCCACGTGCAAAATCGACATCACCTGGTTCCCCTTCGACGATCAGCGTTGCGAGATGAAGTTTGGCTCTTGGACTTACGATGGCTTTCAGGTGAGTGCATTACCAATACCATGACAACTAACCCACTCTCCCACACACTCACACGCACACGCATATATTAGTAGCTGCTACTATATATCATTCAAAAATGTGTGTGTGTGTGCGAGTGTGTGTGTCTCTGCCTGCAAATGGCAGCCCATAAATAATATGGCAAACACCTTGGACAACATGCCGCATGCCGCATACCGCATGCCAGATGCCTCCTCATGTGAAGGCATCGACTTTGACCCTATCTGATTTTAATTACGCAGCTGTCGAAGACTTTCAAATAGTTGGCAACAATTTAATTTACATTTCGTGCGACTCCATAAAACATAAAGCGCAATTTGCAGTCAACATTTTGGCTTAGATTTAAATGGAAATTAAAGCCTGGCATAAGAATGTTTGTCAATTAAGCAATTTAATTTCCTGGATGAATTTTACTGCAAGAGTTTAACATGGAATTCGCATTTAATTTGAAAATATTGCAAATGGAATTCTTTGACTCTCGCTTTGTTGATATTGCCAATTGGTTTTTATTATTGTTGAATATTTGTTTGTATTTGTATTGATGAAACAGCAAATTAATTTAAATAAGTCGCCATCAACCCCAAGCATCGGCATCCACATCCACATCCACATCTACATTCACATCACCATCCACATCAACATCAGCATCGGCATCAAGATGTCTGCTCAGAAATTAATTACAGCCGCTTGATTTATTTTGCTATTTATTCTCGATAAGGGCACTCATTAATTATGCGTTTTCTCTCGATGCTCTTTGTGCGATTTACCAATTATACACACACATTTACACACGCATTACACTCATATGTGTTTGTGTGGGTGAGCAATATGTATATTTCGAGATATCGCCCTACATATATCAAGATATCGAACGACTAGCTCGAGTTATGACAAATTGCATTTCCCGCAACGCAATTCCATGTATAAGCTCAGTTATTTTCCAAGCTTTACGATAGTTATAGGGGGGATATTCGACTAATCAATAGACCTTCTAACATTTTGTAGCTATAGATTGCTAGATACATAACAAAAAAAAACCTTGCAAAAATACAATATAAATTGTTAAATTATGCAAACTGCATTGGTTGCGTAGCTTTAAAGTTAAATAGACGAATACATTTCCAATAATCTTTCCAAAATCATAAAATTAAAAAAAAGCGAATCCATAAATGACCCTGGAGAAAATTGGTCAAAAGACACATCTTATTTTTATTGAGAAAAATGGAAAAGCATAAACTTTTATGGCCAAATAAAAATAAAACAAACAAAAAATTGAAGATATCTTTTAATTTTTGTAAAAACAATAGAAAATACAATTTTTAAAATTAATAATTTAGGCTAAAAATCAGAATTTTCTTAGCTAGTCGTTTGAACTAGAAACTTCACTTAAAGCTGCAAATGATTTGTATAAAATTAAAATTAAAATTAAATAAATAGGCTTGAAGTTTTTGATTGTTTTTTTACAAAACATTTTGCCTTTATCAATACATACTATATCAAAAATTAAAGTCAATTCCCAGGATACTCGAATATGTAAATATGTGAAGCGATGCAGTTAATTATAGAAACCAAGTTTTTGGTCATACATTAGCATGTAATTTAATAGTTGGTCAGCAATTCCCCTGATTGCAATTATAATTTGTGTAAATTAGCTGAAAGCGTTAACAACTACAGTTCAATTAGCAAACGAATCAAATGAAATGTAATGGAACAATATTAAGAGTCAAATGTGCGCTCTATTGACAAATTAACAAACAGTTAAACAGAATAAACAGTTCAATGCTCAATTGCATTCATTAAAAAATCCGCACGGCTCAAATGACATGCAGCTAAATATCCTATAACATTTAAATATGCAAAAATAGACCCAAGTCAAAATAAAATAATCCAGAGAATTTTTGATATATGTAGTTGTAGAAATATTTTACAATATTGTGTTTTAACGCTTCAAAAGTTGCCCAAAATGGAATCGAATGCAATTGATTTGATAGATTATGCAAATGTGTGAGATGCATCGATAATTCATGCTGAGCAGCTGATTAAATTAGAGCATTATTTAATCAATTTGGGGCGCAGTGAAACAACAGCCGCAGCGTTGCCCTATGTGCAAATAATTACATTTAATGCCAACAATAATTAATGCCAAACAATGTACTACATAAGCCCAGGAAAGAAGCATCTTAAACTAAGTCTATTTCAGACTTTCAGACTCTCACACGAACACACACGGTCATAACTCATTCAATGCGCTCGACGCGCATAATTTGTAATACCGGATATCCGGCATTGCAATCCATAAATATTGAATGCGTCTGGGGCGAGCCCAAGTTCAAGCCGTTGCCCATTCGTAGAGGAGAATCCGCAGCCATTCGAACTGCTCGTTGCTGGTAGCCACGCTAGAATAACTTCAAATATGCATACATTTCCGCAGCACCCAGCAATAATGCTAATGAATACAAAACTCTCTATATACAGATGGGGCTTGGGGCTTGGGTCAGGGGGCCAGCAGCTTAACAGTTAAATGCCGAAGTTAAATGCAGTAAAATGCCGGCATGTAGCGATCGCATCTATTCACTTACATTATTATAATTGAATCGCACAGAAGTGCTCGATAAATACATAATTAATATAATTAGTTAATGGCCAGCGTTGTCAGACTTGTCAATTTGCCCTGCATTTCGGCCAATATTTGTATGGAAATTGTGTTAAAGTCGTACTGCTAACACTACAAAATATTGCTGCAGTTCTCCAATAAATACTCAGACCAGAAAAGCAGATAAACCAAGAGAGTGAGGGGGCGGGGGAGCGGGGGAGCAGGGGAGAGAGGAAGGCAGCTGGAGCAAGGCTAACCAAATAATTTGGCACATAAATTCACACATTTTTGTGGTTAGAGCAAGAGCAAAGATAGCCGAAAATTCATAAGCAATTTGCTTAAAAGCTAAAAAACCAACAACAATTAAGCTGCTCAACGAACGGCAAGCGCAACTAAAAGCTACCCTTTAAGTTGAAACAAAATTCTAATAAAAAACTCACAAAAAAGCTGAAACTTTCGGCTTGGTTCCAAAAATTCCAAGTTTGCTTAGTATCAACATTTGGCATTATTACATTTCTGTTTTAGTTTATGTTAATATAAATTTAAGACTAAGAATTTTGTGAGGTATATGTATGGTACAGGGTATTATCAAGCACGTCAGTGTTGCGGTAAGTAATGGTAAAAGGACAAGTGCCAAACACAAAATCACACATAGACACAAACACAGAGTCGGAGGCAAATAACTCATGTGTCAATCTACACATACATGCATATCCATGCATGTTTGTTCGTGTGTGTGTTGTGTGTGTGTGTGTAGTGTGTGTGTGTGAGCGTACTCTAATCAGCAAAAATTTTGTTGGTTGAAAAACTGGCAGCCAACTTGGCATCGCATGCCAAACTTAAGACAACGCGCACACATGCACACCAAAGGGGACATAGATAGCACAAGATGTGGACAGTGGCAAAGGGGAAAGGGGGGAGCGAGAGAGCGGGAGAGAGGCACAAACTCATCACACACCATCGCACAGTGCATTAATTTGCATGGCAAGAAGCGGACATGGGAAGGCCAAACGAGCTAAAAGTTTTTGCTGCCAACTCAAAGTCAGCGTGGCAGCGGCCGAGGGGAAGCCCCCGAATGAAAGGGTAAACGCAGTGGCTGGAGGAGGGGGGTGAGGCAAAGCAGGCCACTTCCTCATAAGCGTCTACGCAACATTGTTGCTGTCATTCCCTTGCTTTCACTCGCTCTCTCTCTCTCTGTGCTGGGCCAGCACATTTTTTGGCACACAAAAGTTGACACGTAAAATATTAAAAAACATGCATACATACATACAGCGCATATAATAAAGAAAATCTTTAACAAAAAACAAAAAACAAAAAAGTAAAGAGAAAAAAGAAAAGCATCTAGTTTGCAACATCGCGCACGGGCAGAGAGAGAGAGAGAGAGAGAGAGGAGAGGAAGAGACCACACAAAGGCAACCGCATGCATGCCGTGCTCTGCACTCCAAGGATGCCAAGCCATAGCTTCTAGGCTGCCAGGATGCCAGGATGCTGGGATGCTGGGATGCCAGGATGCGTGCAGCCTTGCCCTGCTGTATTCGCTAACAGCAGCAGCAGCAACAACTGCAACAGATTTGGCACACACTTGAACTCTAACCGGTCGTTAATATTTATATGCCAACAAGCAGTCGAACCAATCAAACCATAAGAAAACAACAAATATCTCTGTGAAGCGCGTTCCGAGTTACGCTTTGCTCTCCAAAACTCGTTCACATCCAAATTTTCTCAGCACTCTTTTTAAGCTTTCCATCATGTCAGCATTTTATACCCTGAACCCCCTGAAAATGGCTAAAATAGGGTTTATTTGGAGTCATTTTAAGCTTGAGCTTTATACGTCTCAAAATAAAAACTTATAGAATACAAATTACGCTTTTCAATTTATTTCAGCTATATATCTAGATTATACGAATCCCAGCAGCAATGCTGCTTCTTAATTTTTTCGATGTGCCATGCTTTAATTGCGTTGCAGCCAGCAAACGAGCGAGGCAAAGCTTGCAATATTGTTTCTTGAATATCTTCTGTGTTTATTAATCGATTCCAATGCGCTTTTCATAATAGATAAACATAATGGTAGAGTATATTTATTCTACATAACAACTTTATATGTTAAATTTTACCCTTGATATTCGGTTTTTATCGATTAGTTCGTGAACTAGGAGTGTGCCACGCCTGTTTCCGCCATTTACATACATTCTCCCAAAGCTGTTAACTCTGTTTTTAATCATATTTAATGGATGCAGGGTATGAAAACGTACATCAATTAAAAAAGCCAAAGAATTGAAAGTTTCTAGCGATTTTGCAGGAGATATTGTTGTGTAGAACACGGCATATGATGGCAACTAAGCAGAATGATTCTCACACACACATACATACACACACACACGCACAGCTGGAGTCTAATGTAATATATTATGGGCTAAGCTAAGCGCAGATAAGTAAAAAGCTCGGCATTGGGATTATATAAGCTTTGTGCGAATGAAATCTGAATGAAAATCTTTACATATGAGCATGCTATATACTATATACAATTTTCCAGATGAAGTGTTTAATAAGTGGAACTTTTAGTAAACCATTTGTTAAATCGTGAATAACCATATGGTTGTTGTTTTCGTTGTTGTTGTGGTTGTTGTTGTTGTTGCTGATGCTGGTGTTATTGTTGTGTTTGTTATAAACGAAACAATAAACGAGCAAGTTAATCAAAAATAAATAAGAGTATAGCACAAAAGCCGCAGGCCAAACTTTTCGCATGGGCTTTATTGAAACTGCAGACCGTGAGCGCGTGAGAGCTTGCAGGCGAGACACAGACGCACAGTGGGAAAAAATACCAGAATCTCAAAACAAAGTGGCTCTGAAACCGCCTTTTTTGAGTAATAACACAAATATCTTTTATTCGCAAATCTTTTTTTAACAAAGTTATATATTTTTTAAGGGAAGAATAAATATTTTTAAATTTTTTTCGAAAGTTTCTACTACAATTTTACTTTTGCAAATGATTGAGAAAAATCTATACCGCTTGAAAATCGGTTGAGTTTTGGTGAAGCTATGCACATTTAAGGTTTAACAAAAATTGGGTTTTTTATTTAAGTGATAATTCCCCAATGATTTCAATATTGACGATAAATTCTAAATTTTTCCATTAAATGCTGTGATGTTTAGTTTTTTCGGCATAATTTTCCAATACAATTCGTTTGCACGGTAATTCTTACGATTTTAAAACAAAATTTATATTCCCGAATTTTCAAAGTTTTTTAAAAAACTTTCCGAAAACTTAAAACTGTTTTCATCGAGCATTACAATTTTGCTTTTGCACTCAATTGATTAAGAGAAAACCACAACGCTTGAAAATCGATCGAAAATCAGTATTTAAATTTCAACAGAATTGGTTTTTTTTAGCATTTTTGCCCATAGTGACACGGTCAACACATACACACACCTATACACGTACACAAAGATGATAGAAATAGAGGGAGAGAGGGAGAGGGAGAGAGAGAAAGCGACACAGCATCGGCTGTGGTCTGGTCTGCTCTGTTCGGCGCTGAGCTTGACTTGGCCTGTCAAGTATTTTAATATTAACGTAAATATTACATTTATCAACCGGCAAAGGGCGCCACAGCGCATACACTAATCGCTAACGGAATGTTGTATAAAATCTATATATATATACATCCATATATACGATTTGGAGGCGTGGGGGCGTGGAAGCTTCAACATGACGACAATGTCACACTCAGCTGTGGCAGGTAGGCAGCACCTGACGTTTTGCCCCTGTCACAGGCGTCAGTTGATGTCACTTACTAAAAACAAAGACAAAGATAAAGACAATCCCCCCTCTCTTTCGCTGTCCCCCTCCCCCCCCAGTCTTTGGCTTAAATCAATATGCATAATGGCCGTGGCCCAAGAAGTTTGATAATCAGTTGGCAGTTGCCGCGTCAATCGTTCCGTCATTTCAGTTTTGATTGCGCCTTGAGTTGGCCCAAAAAGCGAGTGACAGCGGCAAAGTTTATTCAATAAATCCTTTAGCCAAAAGTTATTGACAAAGCTTTTAATTGCTTTCGAAAATAGTATCAGCGCACAGTCTCACTCAACATCATTACCATCATCATCATGGCCGTCATCATCGCCATCATCATCGCCGCCATCTTCACCGCCATCATCAGCAGCGACGCCCACAATTTCTCTCTCGCTTGCATGTGTTGCCTTCCGCGATTTAACTAATTGCAATCAAATTTTCAGTCTTTCGCCTTGATGTCAAAAACTGTCAGAGTGCGCGTCAGTTCGCCAGCGCGTCAGTCTGATGCCGTTTCTCAGCTCTGCACAGCGAGAAAAAGAGGCGTTCTGAAAATAAATTCCATTTCAGAAATCAAAATCTTATACACAAATTGTATAAATAATTTGGAGTATAAACTTTAAATACAAATATTTCACAAATAACAAAAATAATAATAAATCTTGACATAAGCTAACATTAGTTTTTTACCAAAAATCGTCATTATTTCTCACTGTGTAACAGACCCACTTCAGTCTGCTCAATGCCGGCATCAATCGCCTCATCGCATCTGCATTTGCCCGCATCCGCATTGCTCTGCATATCCGCCTTTCCTTCGATCTGAAAGTTCAGATATTACAATTTAAGCACACTCTACAATCATTTTAATATCAGTTGTTTCAAGTTTCATTAGCTGCACTTAAGCGTTGCTCTCCAAATAGCATTGGTGAATGTTTTCTTAAGTAGGCAAGTTGATTTGCATTTATATTTATGATGAATATAAAACAGAAGTATTTTCAAATATCAATAAAGCTAGAAATGATCACGTATTGTTATCAATACGTTTGATTCATTGTAGTTATCATTATCATTAGCTCTAACGTGTCTTAGCGTTCATCATACGCCTAGTTGAAACGCTTTTTTACTGTTTTAATAAATATTCTTGTTATTAATTTAACATAAACCTATATTGCCTATAAATATCAAAGATAATTTATTTAAAAATATATGATTTTTAATTTAAACTATATTTTCGATAATAATTTGTATTATCTCTAACGTATCTCAGCGTTCATCATACGCCTAGTTGAGCTGCTTTTTTGCGCGCCTTGTCAAAGAGGGAATTGCTGCAAATAGTAGCTCAATGACGCTGAGTGCCAAATCTGTAAAAGTGAAATGCAGAAATGCCTCCGACGTCTGTTACTCCTTGGGCTACTTCAACTAATCCATTGCTCTAGCACTCAGCTCTCTGTCTCACAGTATGCCAGTTTCAGTTTCAGTCCGGGCTTTTCACAGTGCACACTGGGAAATTTTTCATTTTTTTTTTTTCTGGCATAAAATCTGTAGACAAATTAAGGGGAAATTTTTAAAATAAATATATAGAATATATTCCACCAAAATTTACGTTTAAACGTAAAAAAACACTTGTATTTTTTTGAGTCGGGTTGGTTAAAAATGTTTATATTGTGTTATTAACTCGAATTAAAAATATTTCCAAATTCGTGTTTTTTTTCTTTATTATTCAAGATAAATAAATGAAAATGGCCCAGTGTGCAGTGTTGCGACAGCCAAATTTATCGAAATGAAAGTTACCTTTGACACTGATTCAGACACAGAATTGGGAGGCTGATGGAAGGTGTGCGATTGTGATTGTGTTAGTGATTGTGTTTGTGTGACATTAGCATGGCTCAGTTCATAAGTATGACTGAGATGAGATGAGATGAGTTACATTTGTGATTGAAAGAAATATGTTTAATATCTCGGGCAATCAAAAATTCGCATCCGACAACATTTAGCTAATTGAAAGACTTCAAATAAGCCAGCTCGGCCTTGTCGGAGGCTTTATAGATACGCTGGGCTTACGTTGGCATCTGTGCGGGGAGGCGGAGCAGGTCGCTGGGTCTTTTGGGCGCAGCTAATACGCAGAGTGCCTTAAAAGGTTTAGGTTTAGGTTCAGGTTTAGGCCCATGCGATGCGTATTTCAGCTGACCAAAGGGTCAGGCAGCTGTTGCTGTTGCTGTTGGGAATTCACGGTGTTCACATTTTTGCTGTGCAACTTCTGCTGCTTCTTTTGCTGCTTCGGCGTCTGCTGCTTTGGCTATGGCATTGTGTTGTCCACAAAATGAGCTGCTCGTAAAGTACGCACAAATTACAACGGGCTGAGCGAGGGCACTGCTCTGGGCCGGACGTGCTTGACTCCTCATAATGGATGGGCCAACACGTTGTTGCTGGCTTTGCGCTTGTTTCGCCATCTTGCTCGCTCTCTCTCTCTCTCTCTCTCTGTTTCTCTGTCTCTGTCTCATACAGTCCCTAGAGCATTTTTGGCAGTAAAAGGACCACAGGGCCACGTTGCCACTTACCCATGCCAGAGCAGCATTTTTGCCATTATGCTCAACTCGTACGTACTGCGGGCTTACATTTATGCCGGAGCGTGTCGAATGTACGCACTAATCAATATATCAGTATCAGCAGCATGCCACTAGTTAGACCTATTCCCCTCTCCCCCCCCCCTTCCCACTCTTTCTCCCTCTCTCTCTGCTTGGCCCCCAGTGAGAAAAAGGTATGCACTCGACAGCTGAAAAATTAGCACACTTATGCTGCTCAACGCCCTCTCGAATGCCGATCGTTAAACGAATTAAATTTTAAACACAAGCACAAACATATCGCAAACATTCGCTAACAGCAAACAATCTGGCAACGCCATTAAAGTTAATATGCCACATTTAATATCGCAGCAAACTCTTTATTGGTATAGCGAATAATGGCCAAAATAATGGCTAAAAAAGTGTGTGTTCAAATAATGCGATAAGCTGGAAAATAATGAACTATCGTTTTTAAAATGGAAAAGCTTACAATTGATATGAAGTTAGAGAATTCTAATCTTTACTTGAGTTAATGTGAGTTAACTTGCTATTGAGTAAATCAATTTAAAGAGTGTGGATAACATTTCTAGTTATACTAACTCCAAAAATGCATCATTCAATTTCTCAGCATAAATTCAGATTCAACAATTTCAGCTGACAATTGAAGAAAAGTTTATCAAAAAGCAAACAGTAATTATTTTTTTTTTAAGTAGCTACAGTGAAGTATTTTTGTAAAATATAATTATAATTTGTTGGCTTGTGTAACTGAAATCTAATATACACAGAGCCAAAACAAAAACCAGCTAATTAATTAAAAGGTACTTTAACCAAAATGGCCAAAATTGCCATAATGTGCCACTTTTTGGCTTCGCTTTTAATTTGATTTGTGGAATTATACACGTTCAACTTTAAATTGGGCAAAATGTAAAATTGCAGAAATTGAAATACTTTTGGTTTATTTAGATTTGCACAACATATAAACAGACTTTCTGACAGCACAACTAAGCAAACACAAAGGCAAACAGACAGTAGGACGGACCCAAAGATGGACAGAGGAACTAACTAAGGACTGACTGTGTAGAACTATGTATGTAGTGCTCAACTGCAGCAAATGCTTCACTGTATAAATATAAATAAGAACAACAAAAGGACATAAACGGGCTTGACTCTTAACGCAACTCTCGGCACAGACCCAAAACATTTTAACGCCTGGCAATTACAAAGCACAACTTTGGCATTTCTAGAGCCCGCATGCATGCATATGCATACCTATACATATATATATATATACTAGTCCTCATTGCATATACATATATATATATATATATACGATATACATACAGCGACAGTCAGCGCACAGCAAAAGTCATTTCATTGCTCATACGCCCCGTGCGCCGCCTGCTGAGTGCAACAATGCAGCCAGCCGACCACGCCCATGCTGAATGCTACGCCCCCGCATTGGAACCCAGTTGGCGGCTAATTAGCAGGCGGCAGCCCGAAGATGGCTGTGCATAATTGCATGTTGCATTAAATTAAAAACGCCGCTGCCACAAAAAGTTTGCGCAGAAAAAAGCAGAAAACCAAATTGAAAATTATGAAAAGTGCGGAATACTAACAAAAAAAGAGTGCGCACAGAATGGGTAGGCAGGGAGTAGGTGGGGATAAAGAGGGGAGAAGGCGGGGAGCAAGCACGGAACAGATAGGGAATAGGTAGAAAGTCAGCTTGAAATAGGCAGGGAGTAGGCAGAAAGTAAGCAGGGAGTAGGCAGAAAGTAAGCAGTGAGTAAGCAGGGAGTAGGCAGAATGTAAGCAGTGAGTAAGCGGGGAATAGGCATGGAGTAGGCACAGTCCTCTCTCCACACGCTTGTTGTTTTTGTTGTTTGGCAACAGTAGAAATTGTAGGAGAATGCAGAAATGCTTAAATCAGCCCGGGATTATCTGGGTTAGTAGAATTCGCGTGCATTTCCTGCTCATTTCAACCGCATTTTAATGTGACAGAGAAAATTATAATAGCACAAACTAAGGAAAACAGGGGGAAATGCAAAAAGTGAAAACTTGCACACACACAGGCGCAACAAATTACGAGCAACGAGTATTTTCATAATTTACACTGACTTTTCCAAAAAAAAAAAAACTAAAAAAAATAAAGCCAGTAAGAATGCGAACGTTCAGTCGGACGCGCCCGACTGTAGAATACCCTAAACCCTATAATATACCCTGTAGCTATTTAAAAAAAGCCTGCAATATTGTTTCTTCAATAACTTCTGTGTTTAGTAATCGATTCGAATGCGCTTGTCAGTATAGATGAATAAGCTGGTAAATAGTCTGGATTCTAAATACCAAACGTCTGTATTCAATTTTACAATTGTTTCTCTAATAGTTGCCAAGATCTCACCGTTCATCAAGAGAGACAGACCCACAGATAGATGGGGAGACGTATGCGACTATATCCTCCGATCAAGAATATAGTATATAGTCTGTTGCATATCTTTCCTCAAAGTTATTAAGCCTGTTTTACCCATTTAATGGGCATAGGATATAAAATAAAAAGAAAAAGCATCGCTCTCCCTCTCTCTCTCCCTCTCTCTCTCTCTCTCTCTCTCTCGCTCTCTCTCTCCCCCTCTCTCTGGAAAAGGGAAGGAAAGTACTACGACTATTGTCTTTTCCCGCTGCGCTAGGCAAATGCCATCGAAGGCAGGCTCTGCACTGTGGAGCACCCTAAGCTCCGAGCATGGGTGACGGTTGATGGGTGATGGGCGGGGGGTTGGGGGTGGCAAGTAATCAGGCGCAAACTTTTACTTATAGTTAAATGCTGCTGCATACTGACAAAAAGCATCAGACATAACGGACAGCGACAGACGTCGGCTAACGGATAGGCGGTTGGGAGTGGTGGGTAGGGGGTAGGGGGTAACGGACGCTGCCGGACGACAGAAGCTGAAAGGAAATGGAGGCTGCAAGCAGCCTCGACTCACTGCCTGCCATCAGCTGTGTAGTCAGAGCTACCCCTTTTGTTGCACACAGATGCAGAAGTACAGGCAGCTCTCGCTCTAACTGGTATTTGTTGCCTTATCCCTATGCCTAAGCTCTGAGCTCTGCACTGGCGCCAACAAAACAGTCATTAAGTCCTTGGCAGCGATTCAGCTTAAGAGCAAGAAACTGAGATTAAGATGCAGCTAAAGATGCAGATGCAGATGCCAAAGGAGATGCAGAACGAGCATGGGCAAGGGGGAATGGGAAAAGGGAAAGGGGAAAGGGAAAAGGAAACGGAATGACTTGACTGCATGCAGCAGGCGCATCGTCCAAGGCAACCTCAAAGCAGGCAGCAGCAGTTACCAAAAAGTAATCTGCTTAATATTAAATCAGCTGCTAAATAACTGACTAACTAGACGTGGTTTGCCAGAAATATTTGTAGAGTTTTCTTGAAATAATTAATAAAATAAAATAATTAATTAATAAAATAAAATATATTAATAATTAAATAAAATAAAATTCCATTCACATTCAAGCAAAGATTAAGCGAAAATCAAATGTTGACAAAATTTTTAAATATTGAAAAAGTATTTATTGAATTTGTATTAATCACAAGTTGGGCCTTTTTAATTTAATTTATTCTATTTTAGTTTGTTTCTAGTTGCTGCACTTTATTTCGCATCAATCAATCCAAACCTGGAATGTATATTCTACACATGTCTAAATTGTAACAGGGGAACCAACTATTTTGGCTTTGTCGTCTACAAATTGTGATTTATTTCAAGTAAATTACAGTTGTGGCTCAAGTTGGGCATTGAAATGAAAATGTAATGCGCAAATTACGAGTATAAAATTTCATAAATGTGCATATTCGAACAGATTCATAGTTTAAGCTGATTGATTTATTGTTGTTACTGAACTGGGACTAATTAAATTTGCGGAGGCAAACAACAATGTGGTATAAGTTTTATTGGAATTCTTTTATGTTTATTGTTTGCACATCAATAAATGCAACATGCAAACAAAAGTGTTTGCATACAAATACAATTGGTTGCGACTGTTGTTGGCGTCGCTGCTACACTGTTCGCATTCTTTCAATTTCAAAATGCTGGCAAAACAATGCCAGTTGGCAGCGAGCAAAAGCATCGGGAGCAGGGCCAGAATCACAGCCAAAACAAGAGCCGGAGCGGGGGGGTGAAGCTGGCTAACCGACCCAAAGAGCAACCAAAATGTTGACATGCCAAATGTGTCATAAACAACTTTGTGTGCACATTTTCTACACATACAGATAAACACCCACACACACACACACACCAACACACACACACACACTTAGAGTTAGTTGGCAAAGTTGATGCAATTTCAATTTGGATTTTATTTTTGCTCTGCTTCGCATCCCATTTTTCCATCGTAGTTTGTTCTAGCCGAGAACCTCCTTAAGTCATTTTATAGCCAAATTGTCGATTTTAGCTCGACAAACATAATTTCTGTAACTGTACACAAAGTACATAGACAATCTATGCACATAGATAACTACGATTGGATACCTAGTCCATACAGTCATCAAAAGAATGTTCCATTTCCACATTGATTGTTTTCACTGTTAAGAAAATTAAATGGAATGAATTGACATAGGAAATAGAGAAAATAGAGAGCAAAATAAGTTTGAAAATAAAGCAGTAAGCATATATAAACATGAAACATTATTTTGCTTTCTATGGGCGTAATCTCGCTAAATTCTTAAAAAAAATTCTTAAATTATATTTGAAATATAATGTTTTTATTAAAAAATAATAGAAATTATAGAGAATGAAGTGAGAGTAACAAATATAGCGCTTATAACAGTTTAGGGATTTTGAAAACAAACCAGTAACCTTTGTCTAGTAAAAAATGCCTTTCCGCCCTGTCCTGAAGCCCTTCCTTAATTAAATTACTTTAAGCGGATTATTAAAATACAAATTCCGACTGTAGTCTTCGCCCAACTGATCCGCTTCGTTCTTACTGGCTAATACTATATTCTGTCCATCTAGTATGTTATGATCAAAAACCGACCAAATGCTAAAGTTAAGTTCAAGTTTTCTAGCAAAGCTTTTGTTGAGAGTCAATATTTATGCAGATACCTAGATCTTACCAATTATACGTTGAATATTACATTACTCTTCTCCCAATTATGGCATTGCTGTGCAACTCTGCAACCAGTGTTGCCTAGTGTTAAAAGTTTAGGCTGCGCAACAGCATTTTGTCTCTGTTGTGGCTACATGCGCCTCCTCAAGTGATAAGTCTGAGAGTTAGTTATCATTATTATACCCTGTGCCCATTTGAAAAATGGGAAAAACAGGGTTAATAACTTTGTCAGAATGTATGTAACAGGCAGAAGGAGGCGTGGCAGACCCCATAAACTATATATATTCTTGATCAGGATGACGAACTGAGTCGATATAGCCCTGTCTGTCTGTCTGTCCGTCTGTCCGTCTGTCCGTCTGTCCGTCCGTCCGTATGAACGCTGAGATTTTGGAAACTACAAAAGCTAGAGCAGCCGTCTTGGTTGCTATCAGTAGATGTATTCAATACGCAGATCAAGTTTATTTCAAATCGTTGATGCCACGCCCCCTTGACGCCCAAAAATCAATAAAACTCACATAACCTCGAATTTTTAACACAAAAAGTTGAATAACAAGCGTAATATTGAACATAGAAGGTTGTTATTCGGAACATAAGCTCTGTTGTATTATATTCAACTATCCTGAAAAGCGCATTGAAATCGGTTAAGAAACACAGGAGATATAAGCTTCACAATAGTTGAACTTAAAAGTTCAAAAATAAGCGTAATATTTATCATAGAATTTTGTTATTTGGTATTAACGCTATTTTTCATTATATTTAACTATTCTGAAAAGTGCATTAAAATCGGTTAATAAACAAAGTAGATATAAGCTACGCAATTGTCAGCGCAGCCCAGCTGCATCAGCACCGCAGCGCAGCTGGCGCACGTAATAAGTGAAGAAGAAATACTGCTGATAAGCTTAGTGTGACAGTTTTATAAAATTGTATATAAAATAAAAGGCACAGGGTATTCTACAGTCGGGCCCGTCCGACTGATCTGTCCCGTCCGACTGATCTGCCCTGTCCAAATTTTTTTTTATTTGAACATTCCTCTGCCTACAACATTCCTTTTTTGTGTGTCAGTTTTGGTAGTGCTGTCTGAGTCCGCCGTAGCATCTCTATGTCTAGTGTTTTTTCTGCCCCCACGCCTGCGCTTGGCTCTGGCTGCCTCGCCTGCTGCTATTCTCATTCAAGCGCACTTGAACAAATAAGCACTCTTGGCCATACTCACTTAGCCACTTACTTACAGCTGTTGTCATTGTTGTAGGCATTGTTGTTGTTGTTGCTGTTGTTGTAGTTCTTGGTGTTGTTGTTGTTGTTGTTGTCGCACTGTCACGCCCAGTGCTTTCAGTCATGCACGTTGTTGTGGCTCGTATTATATGCTATATTAGTGTAACATAATGCGACGACAATGGACCATGGACATCATTTCGGAGGAAAGTACTTACGCCAGTCGAACAATTCCTCAATTACGCTCAGGCAATTCGAATACTTGCCGTATGTCTGGGTACATATAGTCGCTATTAGTGACATGGGGCAAGTGCATTTTAATATTAATTATAGTCTGTTAGTCGTGCGCTTGATTAGACCAAAGCCACGTTAAGTGAGCTCAAGCACAGCGCAATTGGTCTGCTTCATGTATGCTGAGTAGCGATAGCACGATTAATACATTACAGAACAATCGATTAATTTGCTCCAAGAAACGGTTCAATTGTATCGAATGAAGGGTTTCCATTAATTGAGTCTCTAATCGATTATCAGTTTGGAGACTCTGTTTCAATAATCACCCCCTCTCACCAATCGATCTAATATCTTCGTCATTTTTTATCTGATTCATTATGATTACAAGTTTATAGCTTTACAATTTTAGCTGCTAAGATTTTTTGCGATTAGAGTGCGAAGGGAAAAGTTTTAGAAATCCTAAAACTAACTTGATTAGGTTGGTTTATAGCAGAACCTAAATTCCAAAAATGGTGTCTCTAGCTTTTATAGTTTGTGAGATCTATGTGTTCATATGGATGGACAGATCACACTTTGTCGAACAAACGGACAAGCGGATTCGAGATCTGAAAATATAAATATCTTAAATATCAACTAATTGCGATTAATAATCCAAATGATTCCATAATTGATTAATGCAAATTTTGGCCATCACTAAACCCGAGTACAGTTGAGTTCAAGCTGAAGCTGTGCTGATTGATGTGAAGTTTATTTAAAGTGCGCTGTGTAGCAACTATTGTGCTTTATAGACTCTCCGCTAAGTGCTTACATCTTGGCAATGAACTGTGCTAAACGTGCAGATGTTGCCTTGGCCTGGCTTACAATGTATACCGTTGATTCTGCAACTTTGAATGGTTGCTTTTCTTAGATATTTAAATTGATTGATAGGTAAGCGGAAAATGCAAAAGAATTTCATTAACAATAAAGCCCAGCCGCTGGGAGCTGCAGTGCGAGCGAAGTTTACGTTTACGTTTTCTGCTGGGCCAAGAATGGACAGCGCGAGCGGGAAAATGTTGAGCAAAACTTCAAACAATTTAAATTACCCTATTACATGCAGAACAAGAAGAAGACGAAGAAAATGCAGCAAAGTGTATGCAGATTGCAAATAAGCCAGGGAAAAACAACAACAGCTGAAGGAATCACAAACAACAACAAGGTCAACAGACGCTCTTGAGTAAATAGCGCATTGCCTTAGCCAGGCTAAGTAAACAAATTTCTGGACCTGAAACTGAAACTGCAACGGCAACTGCATCCCAGCTAACCATATACAAGCACTCGAGGATTGCTGAAGCACTTGAGCAGCATGAAATGCAAAAAATATGAAATATGAAATATGAAATAAATGCAATGAAATGGAAGCGTATGCGCCATACACTCTGCAGTGCGAAATCATAGCATACTTAGCGGCGCAGTTCATAAGGCGTAGTCCGGAGCTTATTAAATGCAGCCAAAGATGGCGGGGATTACACGGAAAACTGTTGTCAAGTGGCATGCCCAACAGTGTATGGTTTCTCTTTTCGTCTTTCATTCACTTTTATTTTGTACATTTATTTTATTTCATTTGCTTTGGACAGGCGAACGATGCGCCACAAGATAAATATGCGACAAGCTGCGCCCCGCTCCCCAGTGGCCCAATGGCCCAATGGCCCAGTGGCCCAGCGACCTTGAGTGCCCGTCCAACTAAACACGCCAGCCCCACGGCTGTCCACTGCAGTAATAAGTGTTGTCAAAAATATGTACTCTCCACTCGTACTTGGACCACAACTTTGATAAGTACTGCGAGCCCTGCTACTGTTACGGCTGCCCGTGGCCCGTGGCCCGTAGTATTTACGCCCGTATTTGGGAAGCCGCCTCCTTGCTTTTCGCATTTCAAATTGCAAATGTATTATGTAGTTTGTGGACCAGAGGCCAAGGCGAGCGCCAGCACACAATAGACTCTCTGGTCAAATTTAATTGTTTCAAATGCAGCCAACTTCACGGCGCCGCAGTCGCCAATTTCGCTTTTTTCCCAACACAATAAAGCACAATCTAAGACTCTACCAACTCTTATTTGCATAAATTAATTATTTTCCAACATTGGCCGTCATTCCATTCGTTGTGGCCTTGGCAAGAGCAACGAATTTGCAACAACTGTTACACTACTGCTCGCTCTCAGTGTTGGCAGCTTTTAAGGGCCTACATACAACACATTTTTAGAAGGAAAAAACCTAAAAATAGCTAAAAATATTTTTGTTTTTCAATAAATGACCAAATACTTTAATGTTATAAATTATTTTAATTTTTTAGTTAACCGATATTTGAATTTTTTAGAATCTTCACATTTGAAAAGTTCAAAAGCGTCGATGAATTAAATTATGTAACGGGCAGAAGGAGGCGTGGCAGAACCCATAAAGTAGCATATGCTGAGCTGAGTCGATATAGCCATGTGCGTCTGTCGTTCTGGTCATATAAAGATCTCACAAACTAAAAGCTAGAACCACCATCAATGGTATTTAGGTTCTCAAGTTTGTCTAAGATTTTTGATACCTCCCCCATTTCCCCAGCTAACTGGATAGAAACCACAGTATCAACAATTGAAAATCAACAGACTTGACATTTGGCAAGTAAGCATCATTTTTTATTGATACAGCGAAGATATGCAGCAGACAAATTGCTCGTGTGGGCAGAGTATAAGTATATTAGATATTTGCATATGGTTAGAGTCTTCTACGGTCGTTTATATCTCGCTGTAGCGTTCCGCCCGACTAATCCACTCCGTTCATGCTGATTATGTACAATTTTGAATAAATATCATGAAGTCTGTCAAGTAAATTCTTTCAAATTGGTTTAGTCTTGATACCAAGACGTGTGAGAGTGCTGCGATATCTGGAACAATTATTACTGCCCCGCTGGAAACTACGCTCTATAACGATTACTGTTATTGCTACAGATGTTATCGAAGGCACTACAAATACGGCAACTGTTACTGCCAACTGTGACTCCTCAGCATCAAATGTTGCCGCCTCTCAGTTGCCTCAATGCTGCCTGTGCCCAGGCAATTGCAATTAATTCAATGTCAGTTCAACTGTAACTGAGACAAAGGCTAAGCTGAGCGCACAATGGCATAGCGAGTACCGAGTACCGAGTACCGAGTACCGAGTACCAGATACTGGTCGAAGCACCCAGTATCCCCCCCGCTCTATGAACCCGGCGGGCAGATGACAAGTAGTTTGCCGAGGCAGCACCATTCGAAATCGCTAAAACTTTTTGACAATGGCCCTGGCTGCGTCGTAAGTGCTTATCTGTGCAGCACAAAATCTGTGCCTCAATCCATTTGCCACCCCTTGCCCCCGGAACACTCAAAGACCCCCTTCCCCCCTCTCCATGGCCGCTGTTTCTCTTCCTATGTCCCAACTATTGCGATTTGCCACTTCCGAAGTCGATTCCGATGCCTTTGCCTTCTCTGGCGATTAATTCTGCCTGCCAGCGAAACGCAGACGATGGGCAGAGGGGAAGAGAAATAGCCAGAGGGGAAGCGACGCAGAGGAGAGGCGAATAAGTTGGGATTTGGATATGGATTTGGATTCGCTTGACGTCTAGTTTGACTGTTTGCATTCCTTTGTGCAAAATCAGGCAATGCGCACTGAACTGAGTAAATTTTTATATTAATTCCATGGAAACTTGGAAGAATGGCTTCAAGCATTTCGAGCACCTAGCCAAAGTACCACTAAAAACGAGTTGCAGTTTTAATTCGTGATTAGGGCTAATTGTGTAATATGAGAAGTTTCGGAGCATTTGGTATTTCTCTCGGGCGAAAATGACGTCGTCAATGTCAAAGGCAAATTTGGCAGCACACAAAACAACAACAACTCTTAAAAAACGACGAAAACAACAAAAACTTTAAAACTGCGCAGCAACTGGATGGGAGCACCCATTACCCCCGTAGCCCCCGTAGCCCCCGTAACCTCTCTAGCTCCATAACCCCCATAACCCCATAAGCGCTTAGACTGTAAAAACGCAGTTAACCCGCACTTAACCCCTCGCCGTCACACCATCGCAATGGAAATGAATGTTGCTCGGCTCCTAAACAGGCAAAGGAAAGAGCAAAAGCGAGCAAAAAATACCAAAAAGTACCGAAAATACCAAAAATAGGTAAACGCAGCTTAGCAAATTGTGCGCTGGCAACGACTTGAGTTTTATTATTTTTATGTTGATGCAAAAACTTTACGTGCTCAAGTTTATTGAGTGGCTGTTGTCAAGCCAAGTGTACTGCGTGTGAGACCTCAACCTGTGACAGTTAAATGGGTAAAAAGGACTAAGCCAGGGTCGCCTCAAACAACAAATAAAACACGTCTTGGGTTAATCAGCGACGGTTTTAATATACCCAACCAGCCAAATGAGTTTGTCTTCCAGGAAACGGGCATTCATTAGTCGTCCTCCTTCTCAACTCAAACTAAAATTCAGTTAGAGCCAAAAAACGTGCCCAACTTATGACGAAAACAATACTTAAAACTGTATATAATTAAGGCATTGTTTGGGCTTTAACAAAATTTTCTTAGTGAAATATCATCATAATCCAACAACCACAGCTTAAGTCGATATATCCGTCTATACGTTTGGCTGTCTGTCCGTCTGCATAAACACCTAAACCTCTTAAAGAGTTCTCCTAAGCAGCACGATTTGTATTCGAACTTTGATACCTCTTAATAGGGCTGCAAAACAATCGAAAACGTCAAAAACCATTTTTTTTTAAACTTTGAATGCGCATAACTTTACCAAAACTCAACCTATTTTCGAGCGGTGTGGTTTTTTCTCAATTATTTGAAAAATTATTTGAAAAATATTGAAATTTTTGCAAAAATTTTAAGCCCTTCCCACTTAAAAAAAATTTGCAATTTTCGGGAAAAAAATTATTTTTTTAAGCTCGTAAGGATTCATGCTCTAAGAAATTGTATTGCAAAATGATGCAAAAAAAAACCAAACATGACAGCATTTGGTCGAAAAATGTTGATTTTAGGGCCGATATTGATATCGTGAGGGTAATATCACTGGTGTATATACCCTATAGCCTATACATACGTAACTATGTAGCGAAACATCGTTGTTGAACATTAAACGTCGATATTTCAAATAATTTTGAAAACACCGATAATATCGAATTTGCTATCGATAGCTTTGCAGCTTTATCTTTCCTAGAAAATCGCAAGAAGGTACTGCATCTACTGAGTTAAAACTAAAGAGATTTAATGGCATGTAAGTAGCTTATGGTATTTTCCATCGATGCAGCAAATTGCACTAGGATCGCATAAGAAACAGCAAAGATATGCAACCGGCAATTTGCGTTTTTGAAGTTGCCAAGATCAACTAGCTTATACAGATTAACAGACAGGCAGACAGTGTTAGATCAATTTAGCTTCTGCTTCTGATATCTTTGATAGCTTCTTTCTGTATTTCACAAAGTATCGAACCGATTTTCACCCATTTTAATTAGGTTCAGGAATATAAAATCTAACATAACCTTGACTCCAAATGACATCTAAGCTACTGCTTTTATCCCTTACATCATGCGCTAATTTGCTGCATTTAATTAGAAAATATTTGCTGCATACAGTATGAAGCCGGAGCTTGAACAATGAATGCATTTCCGCATGCAAGTTGAGCGGAGCTCTAACAGCATAATATTGGATGGCAGCAAAAGTAAAAGTTCTGTCTGCGGGCGTCTCAATTTTTAATGAAGCCAACGTCAGCAGCTGCAGCGGCAAGGAACGTCCTTCGGGCCATAAAATAAAATGGAGGGAAATTGGCGCCGTGGGGCCGTGAGTTGCTTAAAGAAAGACCAAAATGTTGCAACAGTTTTTACATTTTTACTTGCTTTTTTTTTGGCGTTTTTCGTTTTTTAGCGGAGCGCATAACAAAAGCCGTTAAGCAAACTAACACGGCATGGTAGCAGCCTTTGCTGAATGACTGCAGAGTCACTAAAGCAAACTACTTAGAATTATAATTATTTGAAAACTCTTAAACATCAACGGCAAACACAATTCGAGGCGCTTTTCAGGTTGGATAATAACCGAGCTATACGGCAAAAGTTTCCTGCATAATATCGTACTTATGTTTTACGTCAAGATCATTATGCAATTTTTGGAACACGTAGTTCAAAGCTTTGTGCCAACATTTCAATGAAATATCTTTGAAATACCTTGAACTTTAGTCAACGTAAACAGTTAACTGCATTACGTTGTTATTGACATCTCTCGAGTGTCTGTTTGAAATCTAATTACGATAAGTATTTGCCCCTCAAGTCGGAATTGTTTCAATTAGAAATTCTCTATTTATGCAGAGCTTCAATTATGCTGTTTGAATAAGATTTGGGCAACAAAAAAACCTACACAATTTATATACGAGTGGAAGCAGATATAAATGCATAAATGAATTTCAGCAAACAAAGCAACAATTTTGTTGTGCGCGCGTGTGTGTGTGTGAGTGTGTGTGTTTAGCAACTGTTTGTCTACAACTACATTAACACTTTTTGGCTTTGACTTGATTTGCACAAAGCGAAGGAGATGCTACTGTTTGTCTAGCGCCCTCTTTTGTTTGGAACATTTAAATGAGAAAAGTTTTATCAACCCCAGTACAAGGCCCCCACCTTCCCTCCCCCCTCCACCACCACATACGCATGTCTATCTAAGAGCAAACTAAACAACCAAATGACGCCCATTGGACAAGAAATATCACAAGAACAAAAAAAGTTCAGCAAAGCCAAAAAAAAAAAAAACAAAAAAACCAAGAAAAATGTGAAAAGAAAAGCACTCGTATTTACCCCAGCCAAGCGATGAGCGGGAAAACAAGCAAGGGAAAGCGATTTTTTGTTTGCTTTTCCGAACTGTACAAGTTACACACAAGTTATGCGTGAGTTTTATATGACTTTTTATTGACAAAATGACAGCATTGTGGCCAGTAGCGGCATAATGATACTATATATTAGGACTATTACAGCAAATACCCTGGAATTGCAGGCTCAAGTGCTTTAAAGCTAGCGAAATAAAAACTGTTAAATATTTCTTGAAATTTTTAAAAATGATTCTCAGCTTTCTTTATATAAAATAGGTGAAAAATATGTAATACACCATCTAGATATAAATTTACTTACTTAGATCGAAAATTCTCACAAAAGAAAATAGCTCTCATGATCTTGAATAAATCGTCACAAAATAAGTACAATTATTAGCGATAATAATGACATTTTAATATCGCTTTACACTGATATATTCGAATCAAAAGCAATTGATGTAGGTCTGAATAGTTTGTGATAGGCGCATACCCTAGAATTTCTCACTCAGTGCTCAACACTCAATCTCTCATCAATAACAGTTTATAAATAGAAAGTAATTTCATGCCGAAAGCGATTTATCAAACAAACTTTCGAATTAAAAGTGACATTAATGAGCACAAATGTTCAACTGATAAGACGCAACTCTTCAAAACAAGCGCCCCATTATGTTGTTGATAAATTATGAGGCTGATGGGTATAAAAGAGCACTGCAATCGCTGCAGAACCAACAGTTTCAGCAACAATTGAAAAGTGCAAAATGTGTAAGAGTTTCATAGTTTTCTTCGGATGCCTGGCTACGTGTCTGGGCTTCTCCATAACACCCATACTGAAGGAAGGTGCGTATTGAGTGCTGGAAAGTTACCAAACACAAAAACTTTGATAGCCCCAACTATGCAGGTTCCACGGAGATAACCACAGCTCCCTTCCTGAAGATCGGTCAGGGATATTACTACATCGAGGGCCAAAAGAAGACAAACTGGTTCGACGCCTACGAGAGCTGTAAGCGCATGGATGCCTCGTTGATCAGTTTCGAGACCTTGGATGAATACAATGATGTCACACACTATCTGAACTCACTGCATGACGAGAAGGTCTACTGGACCTCGGGCACAGACTTTGCCAGGGCCGGACAGCATGTTTGGTTCTCAACAGGCAAGCCCATTGACCTGAAGATCTGGGCCAAGGGACAGCCCGACAACAAAGACAAGGTCGAACACTGCGATCATCTGCGTTTCGACAAGGCCAATCCCTCAGTAAGGGATCTCAACGATGCCCAGTGCTATGCCGAATTATACTACATCTGCGAGGCGCGACAACCGCATACAGCTTCATTTGTGATTTGGTAAAAAGATGAAAAAGAAGAAGAACCAATAAACACTTTGATTGCATACAAAACAGATAGACTAACTATGGCCATTACTGGGTAACTGGGGAGCTGATATGGCTGGTGCTTGAGTTGCTCTTGTCGCCACCAAATAAAACTTTGGCAAACAAAATCGCATAAACTGTTGTTAAGTGTAAGTGTGATAAATCAATTTGTAATTGGGCCAAGTTGTTGTGGGCACACAGACGCACAAATATATATGCCAAGTATATGCTTAGATACATATGTATCTATGTGATTTAGTTCAAACAGCGGGTGGGGGCGGGGGCGTGGCTTTGGCCAGCTTAAGCAGTATTTAGTGTGTTCATAAGATTGTTTGTACTCAGCGTGTTTGTGGTTCAAGTTGCGGCTGTTGTTATGGTGATAGAATTATTACAGTTTGCAGCCTTTTTGGTCAACAGATTATGCTTGTCTATGCCGGACTTTCGGCACAATTCCCCCCCGCCCCACTTATAAACAGTTATGCACAACATATTGCCCTAAATCTGTATATAATACCACAACATGGTACAAGCCTCATAACGTTTCATGTATTCCATTTACAGTTGGATCTGCAATTGCAGGATGAGGCTGGTGGCGATATCTCAAGTTTTATAACCAATGGCGAATGGGATTTGTTGGGTAAGTAGAGCTGAGACATCGCTCCATCTATGAAAACAACAAACAACAGCAAAATACAAAAGCAGCTAATTGTATTGAATTCAATGCCAATTAAATTACTAATCAATATCTGTTAATGTTATTCTCATTCTCTTTTCTGCATATCAACATAAACGCATAAATCCATTCGCATCTTGCAATCAACACAACGATGTATCAAAATTCAATATATATTCATCTATGAATCCATATGACAACCGATTCGTATCTCGTATGCCAGGTGTGCCCGGTAAACGTAATGAAATCTACTATAATTGCTGCCCAGAACCTTATATTGACATAACATTCGCCATTTTGATACGACGCAAGACTTTGTACTATTTTTTCAATTTGATTGTGCCGTGCGTATTAATCGCCTCAATGGCACTGCTAGGGTTTACACTGCCACCAGATTCTGGTGAGAAGCTCTCGCTTGGTAAGTGCCCAAAATAATACTAACAAAAAATACTAAAACCAAACCACAAACTGCAAACTGTTACTCTAACTTTAATACTGGAAATGTGTTTTGATTTTTCTGTAGCAATCTATTGCATGCCATAAATTAAATTTCTGCTATAAATATAAGTAAATATATATACACACACACGCACGCACACTCACACTACTGTGTGTGTGTTTTTTTTAACGAAACGGAAGCGCATACGCTGCAATGAGGCTGCTGTATTAGAACAAATATTACGTATACGCCATGTGCACCAAACTCAGCCTGAGCTAGAGCCAGAGCCAGAGCCAGAGCCTTGACTATGCCATCCAATGGCCGCTGGCAATGGCAAAAAAAAAACATATATATATAAATATATAAAAACGAAACAAAAACACAACAAAAGCGACTGCAAAAGCGAATGGGAAGGTGAATGCGAATGCGAATGCGAATGTGTAACAAGGCGCCATCATTTGTAATCAAAGTCAACCGAGAAAGCTATGCCACAACTGTTTGGGGTGCACCTTGCCAGGGTGCGACAGCAGACGGACACGCACATCAAATGAGCACAGAGCCTTGACCCCTTGAACCTCAGCCGCAGCCTCAGAGAGCATACCAGATGTAATATACTATATACACAAATATATCAAATATGAATATGTATATATAATATATTCGAGTTCATATGCGGCTTAAGCGTGTCAAGCAGCGCAGCTAAAATACAAAAAGCTAAATGCAAAAAACACAAGTATATATTTACGATATACAAATATTTCAGCTTAATGCATTCAGCCAAAGTCAAAGCCACAGAAGTCGCACACGTTGATACTCTGCAGTCAAGTATTTTTAATTTTATTTCATTTGAATTAAACTATAATTGTAAGCTCAAAAGAGTCAGCATTTAAGTGGATTTTTTCGTAATTATTAATATGATGAAGTCCGCCTGAAGGTCACAGTTGACCGGTCGACACTCTAAAATTAAAATCTTTAATACTTTTAGCAAATAAATAAAATAAAATCAAATCAAATCAGTCAAAGTAATAAATATTAATTAAATTTAAAAAATAAGTAAGCATTACCTAACATTTGTTTTTTTGGCTTTTTAAAACAAATAACTTAGAAGCAAGCTCAACTCTAAATAATTGTAAATAGTTTATTAATATTTATAAATTAAAAAATATATATATATAGAAAATATAGGGTACAGGGTATCATACAGTCGGGCAAGACCCATCTATTCAGTTTTTTTATGCTGTAGAAAAGCTTAATATATGTAGTTTGGCCTGTACTTAAAGACTTTAAAGGGTATGTGCTGTGTCAAAATTAATAACGAAATATTTTTAAATTTGTTGTAGTGCCTGGAAGTCAAATTTTTAACATTTCTTACCAAGTTCCTGCTGTTAAATTTAGCCAAAAAGAGTAAAAATATTGTTGTTCGAGTTATGGGTAAAATAATGTTTAGCTTGGATGTTGAATTTTTAATAGTATGTCTGCTGGCGAACGATACTTTTAACTTATCGCATTACGTAGCGCTGATCTGTTGTCCCCAGCACACACACACACACACACACATAGAGCGTCTCAAGGAGAGTCACGCCCATTTGGGCTGCGCCAAAGTTATGCGAAAATGTGGCAAAATGCTTTGCAGCTCATATCCTGCTACATATATCCTGAGCATGTGCCACACACAGAAACTCGTACGCCATGCAGCACATAGACATTGGCTCTATAGCTCATCACGTACTTTCAACACGCAGCATATGGTGCATGTCAAAATTTATACAATACACTAATACACAGGCACATATATACATTATTAGTATGTATGTATAGATAAATATAGCGCGTTTATGAGCACAAGAAGAAACAGCCAAAGTTTCGCTTGCAGCTGCCAAAAAAAAATATAAGAAATACACCAAAAAAAGCAAAAAAAAAAAATAAATGCCATATTTTAAAAATTGTTCACCCCTGCCCCCCCCCACCCCCACTGCCACCCTTCCACAAGCTTGTCATGCGTGTGTCTCTGCGTGTATGTGTGTGTGTGGGTGTGTGTGTGTAGCAAAACGCATTAGGGCCGCCAGCCGTGCTTCATGCATAATAGACAAGTTTGCGTAAAACCCTGTGGCTAATTTATGTTTGCCCGACACTTTCGCCGGCCTGCCCGCCCCACCCCCTCCGCCCCATTGGCACTCGCCATTTCCCCTAACTTTTGACATAATTTATATAACCTCAAAAGAGCAAAAGCATAAAATATGCGCAAGACTAAAACAAAAACGAAAGGCACCAAAAATACAAAAAAAATAAAAAAAAAAAAACACAAAAAAAAAAGTCTTGCATAAAACCAAGTGAAACATGTAAGGAACTACTGAAATTTCAATACACTTTTTAAATACACTGTACTTGAAAAAGTGGGATTATAAGTATTTTTAGATCTTGTACTTTAAAAAGGTTTATAAAGTAACTGCAAATACTGCCGACTGCTCTGTTCTTACTGTTTTTTTTAGTATTAATGCATTAAGGCAGTATATTTATATTATACCAAGGTGTGCCTATATATCCAACTAAAAAACAAAGAGTACAGGGTATAAAAAGAAAATCCGCTACAAAATTACATAATACAGATAAACCCCTTTGAAGTGCATAGCCGGTAAAGGTGATCACTAAAGTTGATGTATTTTATGTTTTGCAATTTTATGACAGCATTGTAATACCCTGCTCTAATACCCTATAAATAAGAACTAACTGATAAGCACTAAGCACTCACTGACAAACAGCGCCTGTCATAAATAATGTTAAGTGTCTGTGCGAGTGTGCGGGTGTGTGTATGTTTTTATTTTTATTTTTATTTTTATTATTATTATTATTATATTTATTGATAGCCAAATTCGTAGGCAAAAGCATGGACAGACAGCCCGAGGTTCAGCGCAGAGAATATGGTAGTAGTTTTTTATTCCAAGCGGGAACCGCTAAATTCTGCCAAAAAAAAAAGAAAAAAGAACCATATCATAAATGCACATTTGCAGCAACAGCAGCAGCAGCAGCAGGAGCAGCAACTGGATATCGGCGGAATAGTATATAGTATATAGCATACTATAACTTAAGCGTGTAGCTAGTCGTAATGTGCCTGACTCGATTCCTTTTGTTACTGTTGACATGTTGAATAATCATATTTAAATATGTAGTTTTTAATGATGTCTCTTTATCATTATCTCTTTCTCTTTTCCCTTTCTTCTCTCTTTCTTTCCGCCTCATTCTCTCTCTCTCTCTCTCTCTCTATCTCTCTCGATGGCTTTCATTTTTAAACGCTAACATTATTTTCTGTGGCATACTTTCAGGAGTTACTATTTTACTATCGCTCACAGTCTTCCTGAATATGGTAGCGGAAACGATGCCAGCAACATCCGATGCCGTGCCGCTGCTCGGTAAGTAGTGGCAACTCTATGCGGTTGCCAGGTTGCCAAATCGTTTTTGTTTTTAACCAAGTACCAAAAAAAAAAGTCTAATTAATTCACATATTCAACATTCAAATGGAAATTCAGCTTCAACAAAACAGAAGAAACAAATGAAAAAACAAAAGAAAAAACAAAATGAAAATTCTCAACTAATCTGATAAGATTCTTACCTTCCGCACAGCCTCGTAAACTGGCGCGACTGTTTTCACTTGTTCCAATCGTTAAGAAACCATTTTGATTTTCTTAGCTTTTCAGTTGGAATTTTTCCAATGTTTTCATTCAAGTTTCGTTTTATGCGTTACTCATGGTGTTGTTTGTTTTCAACTGCGGTTGGGTCTTAAAGGTGCACACGGGCTTGAGCAACTCCACAGCATTGTTGAACAAATACTCCTTAACACACACACATACACACACACACACACACACACACACACACACACACACATAAATACATAAACAGCCACACACTTACACATTTGCACACACAGATATACATGCATTCTACACTGCATTTGTAGACCTAACTTTATGGCGTTTCTTGCCGATGCAGTCGATACAATGTGGCAACGCTAGGCCACTTAGTTGACCTAGCTGGCAACGCCTTCAGTTGTTAAATTGATGCACCTGAAGCCTTAATAGGTTCGAAAGCAAAGTTAAAAATACAGCCTACAAGACATATATAAATTATGCCAAGTTAAAAACCAAATTCACATAAAAAATGTCACAAGTTGGCAACGCTAAAGAGCTATTTATGCAGGTGGCAGCACTGCTTGCCTTAAACACACGTTGCACGGCCGATTAGACATATGATATACCCAAAGCAGTCAATAAATATCAGTGAGAGCAACAGAATGGGGCCTGCACTATATAAAAATGATGTATGGGGTCTTGTCTGAAGTTGAAATCGGAAACTCTCAGTGGAGATTTGCAGTGCTATTAGTTTCAAATTTTTGAAGATTTTTTCGGTTGCTTTTTGTCTGTTGTATCCAGATTGAAGGCAATAAACACGTACAACAAATTGGCCCGTTTCAAGTTTCTACGGACAGAAGCCACGCACCTTCTGTCCTGGATGGCAGACATCGGGAAGGCAGGCGTAGAGCAAAATGTTGGAAAGGGGTTTTGAGAAGTTTAACAGTTTGGTGGAAGGGGCCAATGTAGAGTGGGTGGGGGGGGGGGGGGGGATGTAGCAGAAACTGTTGGCGGAGCCATGAAATTCGGAAATCTTTTAGTGTCTGATTTCTGGTTTCTGGTGTTTGTTTTGTTGTTTGTTTTCTTAATATTTCATTTAATGCCCCGCGCCAAGGAGGCGCAGGCGTGGGGCAAGAGGAGAGCCATGATTTAAGCGATTTCATAAACTTGTGCAATATTTATGCGATCCGCACGCTTAGAAGTTCAGCCCAAACACGTGCGTATAGACCGAAAACTTAAGAAACAGTTGCAAATGCCACCACTACAAACTACCAACTACCAACTACAACTACCACATCTGTTATGCTGTAAGTAAACACCCTCATTTTCCTCCCACACACCACGCCCCTTTCCAGAAAGTGTGTATCATTCAGTACTTAGCTTAGTTTTAACATAAGATGTTAAGTAGGTCGGTTGGCTTACAGTATTGATAGCAGCGAAAATCGCAAATGCAAGAAATTTTAACCAATTGAGGTTAGGCTGAAATCGCACCTATGTATTCCTTAAACAATTTACTGAGAATATACTTATCAAACTTTAGCTTGCACAATCCCAAAGAAAAAACTAGTCGCTATGCTTTAACCAAATATCGCGTAGACTTATCAAGCATACAGCGTAGTCAAGTAATAGTCGATACAACCCCACACTACCCTAACTTATTATAATGGTACTGCATCAGTGTGTGTGCGTGTGAACTGCATATTGCATATGTATGCGTAGTTAAAATAATTACAAATAGTTACGACTGTAGTAGGTTTAGCGTACATGCAACTATCGATAACATTTATATGCTATCGATATCGTTTAGTTAACATCATGATACTATAGTACGTAGCATGTATTAATACTGCAAAAACAATCGATTCGATTACAAGCGATATTATCGTTAGTTTTTGATGTGTATATTCATCGATATTTAAATAACAATCGAATCTTAACATTTTAAAACATTTTTGAAAGAACTCAGTGATTTGAATTTTAATTTAAAGCAAAACTAATTAATTTTATTAAAAAATGCAATATATCATTATTAACTTTATACAATAAATTCGATATTATCGATTGATTATCGATAGTTTTGCAGCTCTAGTACATACACAAGAAAAAACTGTACATAACAAAAACTCATTCGTAGTAAATCATTAACTAAAACATTCTAGTCGTATCTAGAGATGTTTGGATCAACTATACCAATTTTGGGTTGGGGCATATTGTTACTGATACACACACCAAGGTAAGTCGGCACGGTGTGTGTGCATGTGTGTGACGAAATGGAACTTTACGGAAAGGAATACATGATGCAACTGCCGCTGCTGCTCATCGTCTACACTATAAGTACAATGCCAACCTATGTATTACCGATGTACTTATACCCTAAGCATGCCGAAGCAACTCTATGTATCTAGTTGAATCGTAGTACATGACGTAAACTCGTATCAATCACATTGCACAATTGCTAAGTCTGCACATACACACATACACAGACACACACACAGACACACACATACAAATACACACGTAAAGTAAATTTCATATATTTGTTTTGGTATCAATCGTAGTTATGTGTAACTTATATTTCGTTACTTTTATCTGACTTATCGAGAATTGGTATGGAAATTGAGCCCAATGCATGCACTCGATAGGCAAACAAATCAAATAACTATTCGATAAGCGTGATGTATTCAAAAAGGCCATAACCAACAATTGAGTGTCGAGTCATGAAACATGAGTTCATGCGTCGTCTATGACGCCGCTCTCTCTCTCTCTCTCTCTCTATCTTTCTCTCTCTTCTCTCTAACTTTCCATCTTTTTCTCTCTAACTATCTATAACTGTCTTTAATATATGCATACATACACTCAGAAAAATATGCTTAAATTAATCTTGTTATGTTCGGGAATTCAAGTACAAATCGAAATTAAATCGCACATGGATTCAGATTAATCGGAATTAAATTAAAATTAAATGAAAATAAATGTTTAAATTAAAATTTGAAAATCTGAAAATATAATTTAAATTTGAAGAGCGCGCTTAAATAAGGAATTTCATTCTTGAATCAAGAATATTCTGTCTCTTTGAACATTTGACAATACAAATTCTTGATGCAAGACATTTAATTTTCGAAATTAAATGAAAATTAATGTTTAAAATAAAATTTGAAAATCTGAAAATATAATTTGAATTTGAAGAGCGCGCTTAAATAAGGAATTTCATTCTTGAATCAAGAATATTCTGTCTCTTTGAACATTTGACAATACAAATTCTTGATGCAAGACATTTAATTTTCGAAATTAAATGAAAATTAATGTTTAAAATAAAATTTGAAAATCTGAAAATATAATTTGAATTTGAAGAGCGCGCTTAAATAAGGAATTTCTTTCTTGAATCAAGAATATTCTGTCTTTTTGAACATTTGACAATACAAATTCTTGATTGAAGACTTTTGATTTTCTCTCAGTGTATAAGCATATGTATGAATATATTTTGTGTTTTATTTTAGTTTTGTGTAGCGCTTTGTTTCCTGTTTCTTATACTGTTTCTGTGATTTATTTTGGATTTGATGCGTACAACGAGTACTCCAGTGTCAGATATTGCCAAGGACCACTACCACATAATGTAAAAGAAAAAACGTTCTTGTTGGCATGCAAGAACACAAATGCCTATAAACGTTGGGGATACCCACCCAACCACTGACCCACTCAGCTCAGCCCCAAAACAAATGCAAAAACAAAAACAAACCACAAAACACAAAAAACCAACGAACTGAAATATATTTATACTGCATGTGCACATGAATATCAATGTGAATATGTTTTGTATGGGAATATGGGTGTGTCGAGCACTCACTTCCAGCACCATCCAAAATTGGGGGAGAGGCTGGGGGCTGGTGGACGGCGGTTGGGAGGGGGCAACGTCAACAGCCGTCAACATGTCATACAGAGGCCGCCTTCCATTGGTTTGCCATTGAACTTATCGCTGAGCAAAGCGAGCTTAATACTTACACTCCCACTAACACTCACACACACACACACACACGCACTCACACACACACAGCCATACACCCACACACACTCAGCAACAGCTGTGTAAATAACCTAAAGAAATAACTCGAAATTTTTTAAAGTCCGTTAGCTAAATATAAATATATATAAATTGAAATTTTAAACAACTTTGTCTGTCTCTTGCTTAAACTGTTTCTATTTCTGTCTGTTACTCCCAAGCTGTCTCTCTCTCTCTCTCGCTCTTTCTCTCTCTCTCTCTCTCTCTCTCTCTCTGTCTGTCTCGCTAGTTAACTACACACACATGCATATATAATTATCGTGATTATATATGTATTTGTATAGCAACAACAGCAATACTTACATTTTTGATCTTATGCATGCGAAATGTGGCAATCTTTTTAAACATACGACTTTTGCATACGATACTATCGCAAAAACTATCGCAAGTTTCAGTATATTTGAAGCAACAAAAGCAAATACTTATGTTTATGTTGAGTTACTCCAAAAAGGGAGATGGCCTGCAGCTTTTAAAAAATAGGTACAGTACATTTTAAATAATGTCAGGCCCGTCGCAAAAAAAAAGTGACCAAACAAAATCTACGACTTAGTAATGCATCAATTTTATCAATTCTATTTTGTTTTCTTTTTGAAAAAAAATCAGAACAAAAAACGATAAAAATCTCAGGTTTCTAAAAAAAAAATGGAATGGAACAAAAGTATACTTCCGATAAAAAGAAGTACATTTTATTTATGTGCTTTTAGGCGCCCTAGGACTATCGTATCCTACCTGCCCATCAGGTCTGCCGATCTGTACGTGCCTATCGGGCTTTATTCCTAGGTACGGCATTTGATGACCGAGGCGCGCCACGCCCCCCGCCCTGTGCCAATCTCTACTCTAATGCAAGGAGCGGCACACTGTGTGTGTTTAGTTTTTGCTCAAATCAAATGTGCATCCGAGTAGCGACAACAGTGCATGTATGTATTTGTTTTTGCTTCCGGCTGCAGCGTATTCATCGCTGCTTGGAACTATGCGATAGTATTGGCGATAGTTGTCAGCTCTTTGTGTATAGGCAGCTTGAATTAAAAACATATTTGAAATACACATATACCACCTGGCATTCGATATGTTGTTGGATGGTGGCAGGCGACTTCTGAGCAGAACTGTATATTCATTTCTTAAATATCGATATATCGAAAGCGTTTCTTTTGCTCTGTATGTGTACATAATTGTCGTGTCCATGTCTTGAGTTGAGTTTCGTTTGTGTTCAATGTTCGTTTGTTTGTTTGTTTGTTTGTTTGTTTCTTATATGTTTCGATTCGAATTCTGTGTGCTTTGTAGTCTCTGTGGTAGCTCCAGTTTTTTTAAATGTATATCCCAAAGTTATCGATATAAGTTTTGCTTTCTTTTGACGGTGTTTCGCTGCTTAAACATACAACTCACACACACACACACACACACACACACTCACATATAGCCGTTACACTTGTAAATAAGACACAAAATGCGTTTGTTTCCGCAATGGTTAGCCTTAGCATACATATGCATATGTATGTATGTGTGTATATGTGTATATACTAGTAGCTTACACGCATACATACGCACCCATAGGTGTATATGTGAACAGACCCCAAACCCCCAAGGTAATACCACAAACAACAAATGCTCTGTCTCTCTCTCTCTCTATCTATCTCTCTTTTTCTCTCTGTATCTCTATCTGTGCTCTTTCCCACTCCGTCTATATCTCTATCGCTCTTTAATCAATCCATATGCATATGCGACTAGTTGCTCTACTAAACTCACACACCCACACACACAGCCTATCTAAACTATATAAATATCATATATAATATACAATATATAATATATATATCTATATATATATATATGAATATGCTTAGAGCGCCTTTAAGCCAACAATTTGTAGTGGAGTGTATGTGCCCCAACAGCAACAACTGCAACTACAACTACAACCACAACAACAACAACAACAACAACAACAATAATCATTACCATAACAACAGCAACAACAACAACAACTACAAATACCCGTAATTATGTTAATAAACCGAACTAATATGCAAAGTATTATTAATAACAAACATGCACAGTGAGCGCCCCGAATTGTATGCTATGATTTTCATTTGATTTTAATGTGTACATACTTTTGGCAGTCACTGTGCATTGACTAAACCAAATGCAATTAAATAGTATTTAAACTAAACCGCTTTAATCGATTTGCACCCAACCGATAAGACAACAACAACAACAACAAAAAACACCCACAAGATCCATTCCTATTTAATTGCCATTTTACAAATTACTAACCAACATTAACAACAATTACTCTATGCGGTAGTCCACCCATACCATCACAAAACACACACTCACACACTCTCACACAAACACACACACACACACCCACACCCACACACCTTTTGCCCAAGACCAACGTCTTTCATCCACTTTTACAGCTCAACAATGAAACTATTCCGAATCAGATCTCGATTTTTAACCAAAAATGATGATTGCGGATAATTGGTTGTGCACAAAAACAGTATCAAAAAAAAAAACAATTATGAAAAATAAAATATACATACAAATTCCATTAGCTAGGGGTCGTCTAATAACTCTCAAAAATAAGAAAAAAAATCTATATTTAAATTTATTTTGATAAATCATAAAAATAACTTCGAGCTATCGAAGTTTCAATATTCTTGCAGTTGATAAAAACATTAAATAATTACATTAAAATTTTTTTTGTTTACCGGATAATTTTTTATTAAAATAGAATAATAAATTAATTTAAATTAAATTAAACAATTAAAATAATCAAATAAAGCAAACACTTAATAAACAAACTAAAGATCATATAATTTAGATTTAAATAAAATAACTATTTTTATAAAATTTATAAAAATTTAAAAATTACATATTAAAATTAAACTTATTTAAAATGAAGTTGTAATCGCTTCCGATGCTTTTTATTTTCAAGCGGTAACTGTGCCGACTATCCGTCTGTCCGTCTGTCCGTTTATTTTTCGATTTTTGCCTATTTTAGACCGTCTGACATATACAAGATTACTTTTTTTAATATTGTTGAAATATTTACTGCAAGAGTATGGTTAAAACTCGGAGCAAGTGCAAACGCGCGGTTCAGTTCAAAGATTGATCCACCCGTAACTTTGAATTGGGCCACAAGTTTGCAGTGCTCTTCATGATGGTGATAAGGATGATCAGATCAGGCTACAGAAGGTATGGCAGGGCTAAAGGGCATCTGAGCTTATATTATTTGAAGGCAAAACACCTGTAATATAATTAAATCTCACTGCAGCTGATATGACTGAACAACAAATCAATTTATGAACTATACCATTTATGTATAATTTTAAATAAATATATATGTATACATTTATTAATTTACTTAACGCTTTAAACTTTTTTCCAACTTTTACTCTCAACTTGCCACAAGTACGATTTTTGTAGGCAACAAAACAGCCACATCAACTATACATACACTGAAAACAAAAACGATACTAAACTCTTGTTTTTCCAAATTTCTATGTAAGATACGCTGAATTTGTAAATAGAACACGAACCGAATAGGCATCTGTGTATAAAGTTTTTCTTACTTTAAACTAAATAACAAAAGCACAACAACAACTACAACAAGAACAAAACAAACACACAACAAGCAACAAATTACGAAATGGTAATACTTATATCAAGTGATATAAGTATAGATATCAGGAATACAGCCCCGACGATCTGTACTGTAGATCGGGCAGCTTATGAAAATCAACATATTATAATCGAAAGTGATTCATATAGCATAGACTGTGCGATATCGATGACAGTTATATCGATATGCGTTTTTGTACAATCGAGTATTACCACAATGTTTGTGTAATTTTTGTGTCCTTCTAGGAACTTATTTCAATTGCATTATGTTTATGGTGGCCTCATCAGTTGTGTCAACCATACTTATCCTCAATTATCATCATAGAAATCCAGATACGCATGAAATGAGTGAATGGGTAATATTTATATTCAAACTTACTAAATTTAAAAACTAACTTACTTGCTAACTACTTACTTACCTACTTAAAAAAAAAAAACAAAAAAAAAATACTCTACGATCTTGGTTTACGTTCTATACTATATATGATTTTTTGTTCAATTCCTATGTTTTCTAAGCGTCATGAGAGATACCGAAACATTTTCGATTGCTTTTCGTTTTGTCAAAAGAAACTATGAAATGACCTTTCCACAAAACATACTATATTTGACCTATATGCCACACATACCTACATGTAATTATTTTCAAAATGAAAACATCATACTTACAATATATTGTACATACATACAAGCCAATATCCAATTTAAAGTATTATACCATACAATACTATGCTCACACTAATGTATAGATCAAAAGACATGTTTGAACTCTTAGACAGCTCTTAAAATATTTACATTCGCCTACATAATTACTCAGCAACTCGTATGCATTGAATTACTATTTCGAAATATTTCAACTTCTTACACTATACTGCATGTTCAAAAAAAAAAAACAAAGACAACAACGATTCATATTGTACAGTTCAAAAATTTTTATAAAAATTTTCGAAAATCTTAACCACAAATAAAAATTCAACATTTAATTCGGTTGATCGTGTTAAACATTCAATCATCATTGACTCTACAATATTGTCAAGCTATGGCTCTACGATATTGACTTTAACATACCCTATCAAAAATCGATGATACTCATTCTGATTTTTATAAGGAATATACATACGTTAAAAAACCAACTAAACTCAATTTTAAATACTTTAAATTAATCGAAACAATTTTAAAACAAAATATTATAAATCAAATGTATTTAGAAACAGTTCAAACAGACTCTTATGATTTCCATTTCATTTTGAATGTTCCAAGCTTTTACCTCTGTACTACAATTATTTTTAAACTATCTCTCGTAACCCAACTATACTTAATTAACTACCCAATTACCTACTTGCATACATACTTAACTACTTTACTACTTACTAACTACTTACTTTTAAAAAAAAAAAAATATATATATATATATATACAATTGAAAGCACAATAATCACACAGAAAACTTTTATTTTTCTAACAACAACAAAAAACTCTGGCCTACAACAACAACAACAACTACTACTACAACAACTACTACGTTAACTGGCAACTCTCAACGCTTAAAAAAACTATAAAAAAAAAAAAAATACTCAACTCGAATGCCTCTTCAACTGTTTCCTTCACTCCCTATAACTAAACTAACTAACTATATGTAACTAACTAACCTTCTACGTACAATAACAACAACAACAACAAATTCTTAAAACGCGCGTGATTCGCTGTCTCTCTCTTTCTCTCTCTATCTCTCTCTCTCTCTCTCCGTCTATCTGCATCTTTGTCTCTTGCATACACACATACAATATCGTGTTAAACATAAACCCAACTCAACTAAAATGCCAACATACCCAAACGATCTACCAACATTAATAACTTATCCAAAACAAATACTATATCTTTCATTGAAATCGATAAACTTTGCGTTTAATGTGTTCCCATCTCGTGTCTACAACAACAACTTTAACAACAAACCCAACACTTAAATAAAACTGTTAACTAAACCAAACCGAAAAAAACCAAAAACCAAAAACCAAACTCTGCAAAACTAAACCAAATCTTAAATACTGAATTCTCATATCGCTATGCATAAAACCTACTAAAAAAAATACTAAAAAATACGATATAAAAAAAAACCAAAAATATACCTATTGCTATTATTTTTAACCGCATTACCCAACACCCAACTCCGTCTCTCTCTCTGTCGAACTCGCACCACACAGATAAGAGTAATATTCCTTTATTGGTTACCTTGCATATTGCGCATGCAAAGACCCGGACAGGTTGGCTATGAATGCCCGCCGCCGCCCTCGTCGTCGGGGTCCTCGAATGCTGGCGACAAAAAGCAACAGATCCAAAATGTTGAGCTCAAGGAAAGGTAACCGAATCAATACGCCATCCTCATTCTCTCTCTCTGTCTCTCTTTTGTTTTCTCGCTCTCATTAGCTAACTGTCTAAGTGTGCGTGTGTGTGTATCGTATTATCCAAATAGTGTACTGGAATGCATCCACCCCATATTCCGCTTCTATTTCCCCAATCAATACATCCCCATCTTGATTCTTTCACACAGATCTTCGAAGTCCCTGCTGGCGAACGTACTCGATATTGACGATGATTTCCGTTGCAATCATCGCTGTGCCAGCGCCACCTTGCCCCATCAGCCGACCTACTACAGAACCATGTTCAGGTAAGATCAGCCACAAATACCTATATAGGTAGGTACACTCAAAAAACAAGCTATTCAAAAATCGAGAAAATCGCCCTTTAATTCATTTTTAATTTTAAAGACAATCGCCTGGAATTTTAGGCAACAGTCTTTCGTCTTAAAGTTTAGGGCAAATTTCATAAAAGATATTTTAAAATTCAGTTATCTCTTACACTAAAATAATAGGTACACTAAAAAAACAAATTTATCGAAATTCAAATAATCGCTATAAGATACAGAAAATTCCCCTATAATTATTCAAATCAGCATAAGGTTTAATTCATGATTGGAATTTTAGAAGAGATTCGACTTGAATTTTGTTTTTATTTTATTTTTAAACTTATGGGTCGTGTGTTTTTCATTCTATAAAATTGTGAAAAATTTTGAAATATTTAGGGAAATAAATTTTTGTTGCCGGAATTATTATGATATTCAAACCTTACATATTAATATATTTACTTACTACATAAACTTTCTTTCTGTATGGCCTTCCTATAACTATAAGGAATTGCCTTTTTTTTTGTTTTGTTTTTTTTTTTTGTCAATTCGAATGTTATCTCTATAGAAATGTAAACCAAGTATTTTCACACCTCATTGCCGTAGATATTTTATCAAACTTTTCAAAAATATTGCACAAAGTGTGATTCATGAAATTTAACAAATCTTAAAGAAAAACATGTTTAAAAATCAATCAAAGAAAAAAGTTGTAAAAGTTCCACAGAAGTGGGACAAAGCATACGCATACGCATTTATCATGCACAGTGGTACCACAAAGAAAAGCAGCAAAAAAAAAAGGAAAAAAAGGAACTTTTTTAATGCTTGGCAATTCTATTTCAATGAAATGTGAGACGAAAATAAAAAATAAAAAAAAGCAAAACAAACTGGACAAAACGAAAAATAGAAAATAGAAATAGAAAAAACTTTAAACGATTTGACGACAATATCAATATCAGCAACAACAACTAGTATAACTAAAACAGCATTAGTGAAAGACAGACGGACTGGGAAAAAATATAGCATAAGAAACAGCCGAATAACAACAACATGAACTTCAACAAGGCACATCCGCCTGCTGTTCATCCGCATCCGCATCCGCATCGGCACGCTCATCCTTATTCAGCAATGCCTCGAATGACAGTCAATGACAATGACAATGACAAGATGTGTGTAGCGACAACAACAGAGGCGAAAACGAAACAAAAAATGAAGAGCATAAAGACTGCATTGCCATAGAAAATGGTGGCATGTGGCAAGTGGCAAGCGGCAAGTGGCAAGGACACGCATTTAGTGACAAGCTGAAAACACACATACTAGTAGAACAAAAAGAAGATGCTACAACTATTGTAATTGAAAACCTCTAACAGAGTGTATCGTCACGTGTCTTCATCCACGTCCCCCACGCCACCTACCTCTCCTCTCTGCCCCTCCCAATCTTCTCCTACTGCACTTTTGGCCAGAGCTTACAGAGCAAACAAATATCGATGGCACCAATAAATGTTGCCAGTTTGTTGCATTTAATACTACACTGTACGAAACTATATACCTGTGTTGTAAAAGCAGTAATTTCCAAAGATCGATATTTTGTTGATATATTTTATGCGAAAATGAATAAGAAATTAAATTATGAAGATACATGTTAACCAGTAGAAACAGACCTAATCAGTCGGACGCGCCGGACGGTCGGATATCCTATACCCTATATTTAAAATATAATTAAAACATGGTTATCAAATATTATTCTTACTAGCAAAATAAAGAATGCAATATTGTTTCTTAATATCTTCTATGTTTCTTAAACGATTTCAATTCGCTTTTCAGAATAGATAAATCTAACGTTAGAGAGTAAATATTTTGAGTAAGAACTTACTACGCTTAATATTACGCTGACTATTCGGTTTTTATCGATTAGGGCGTTAAGGAGGAGTGGCAAGCAACGTTTAAAATAAACTTTATATGCGAATTACTGCTCTAGCTCAAATAGTAACCAAAATCGTTGCGTTTATCAGCGTTCACCTCGACTAGTTAACAAATTCTCTGATTCATTGAAGTTTCACAAACACAATATACCCCATAAGAAATTGTATAGGATTTATAGAGCCGATTTAGATGACAGTCACTACTGTTGGACTGATGATTTACTGAGTTCCATTCACAGGCAAGGCGATGATGGCAGCGTGGGTCCAGTGGGTCCGGTGGGTCCGGTGGGTCCTGTGGGTCCTGTGGGACCCGTTGCCGCCGTGGCCGACGCCCGAATGCACGAGGCCATATCGCATACGTGTCTGGGCTCCTCGGCGGAATACGAGCTGGCATTGATACTCAAGGAGCTGCGTTGGATAACGGATCAGGTGGGGTTATTAACAATTAATCGAGACATATACGATATATAATTTCCTATTAATCGGTTATAGCTGAAAAAAGAGGATGAGACAGGCGATATAACACGGGATTGGAAATTTGCTGCAATGGTGGTGGATCGCTTGTGCCTTATTATTTTCACGCTTTTCACCATAATAGCCACACTGGCGGTGTTGTTTTCGGCGCCACATTTCATTGTAAGTACAGTAGATGCAGCGATAGGCGATATTAATCGATAACTGTCTAATCGAAACGTTTCCTTAGTTCCCATAAACGACGATCATTGCTCTACTTCAGTTCAAATAAAAGTCGTACGAACATTTGTTTCTACTTTTGTAAAATATTCGTGGAAAACAACAATACAAAACAAAATTGAGGAAGAAAACTAACAGAAAACCATGTAAAGAAATACATAAACAAGTAAATGCTTTTCAACTTACAATTTTTTTTAAATTGCATTTAATTTTTTTGGTATAAAATAAAAAACACGAAAAATTGTATACATTTTTCATTTATGAATAAAACAAACTATGTTTTTATTACGAAAAAAACAACAGAATTTTTAACCTCAACTAAAAAAAAGAGATTTACACATATATATATATATATAAACATTGTACGACGTTTTAATTTTAAAACTAAAATTTCCTCTAAACTCTGGCTTAATGTTGCTAATTTCCATTCGATTAATGTAACATAATTAATTTTGAGTATCATATTGTTTACGTATCCGTATTCTATTCTATTCTGATCTATTCTATTGAATCTCTTTTCGCTTTTCTCTCACTTTCGATGTGATTAGTTTTTCATTTGTTTAGTATGTAAAATAGTGTATACAAATATGTTGCTGTGATAGAAAAATGTATGAACAAAACGTAAACCAGTCACAATAAATTTCAAATTCAATGTGAACAAAAAGCAAAATGAAAAAAATTCAAAAAAAATATATTGAATACATCTATATATAAATAGTATATATACAAATAAAAATCGATAACGAGATTCACACACACACTCACACACGCACTCCACATGATTCATACATACATATTGGAAATTTTATTCTCAATTTGCCCGCAAATCCACAGTCGAAATTCTCTTTTGAATACAATTTTTTCATGCTCCTACTTTGTTTGCAACTCGTACAAACAATCGAAAGCTCTGCATTAAATTTGCAATATTTTACTAAACTAAAATCCAAACACTGTTGCTAAATTTAAAAGCTATCTGCTAAGCTTACGACTTCTAAATCTATCTATTACAAAAAATGCTTTTTCATTCAGAGATTCAGGGAATTTCGACAGTTGCTTACATTCTGCTTATTTCGTAATGTAATTTTGGCAATTTTGATATTGGCTTGGCAATCAGTTTTCCAAAACGCACATCATAATGCAACCTGTTTATGTATATCTAAAAACACCATATGCATATATAGCTAGTTAGTTTAGCTTGTGTCATTAAGCAAAGTAACAAAAATAACAAATAACAAATTTTGTTGTACCGACTTAACAAAGATTTCCACGAATTTTTAGCACCGAATTTGCAGCGCATCCTTAAAAAACAATCTATTGTAAAATCTGGACAGAAAAAACACTTGGATTTGAAACGAAAACAGAACGACAAATGTTTCGAAAAACAAAAAAAAAAACACTGAACACAATATGGCCAAAACAAAACAGTTGATAAGAGACGAAACAATGTGAAATGAGAAAGTAAAAAGCAAAAATACAGATGCATTAATAGCAGCGAGGCAGCATTAGCAAGATCAAACAGATGGTGGAGATATGAGTATAGATATCGAAAACAAAGTATAAAGTTAACTATTTTTAAATATTATATATATACATAATACTAAATATAAACAAATAAAAAGTTAAACTAAAGCAAAATGGAAAAAGGAAAAACTAAATGGGAACGAAAGTTAAAAACAGCAACATAAAAACGCAGTAAAATAAAATTAAACTAATAATAACATTACAAGTATCTAGGCATAAGTATTAGATAAAGCATAGAGCGAAAGTTTAGTCAAATATACATATGACAAATATTTAAGCTACATCTTAAAGAAAATAATCTTAAAAGAAAAAAAAAACCTAAAACTAAAGATTATAATCATAAAGTTTAGACATAAATAAAATTTTTAAACGAAATTTCAACAAAGAACAGCAAAAAGTTAACAGCAAATTCGTGCGTAGCGTAAAACAACAAAATGTATTCAAAAACTCTACAGACACAAACATAAATACTATTCATGAATACTCAAAAACACTCGAAACACACGAAACACTCACAAGTATATAGTGTTTTCACATTTGAACATATAGAAAGCATATTTTACGGTGTGACGACAATTTAATACCCTTGAAAAGCTTACTGAAAGTTGCTTTGTTTTGTGCCTTTTTCAAATAATTTCCTTTTGTTTATATTTTGCTTTAGACTTACGAAAAACTTGCTTAACAATTTTAAAATATTTTATTTTGAATCATAACTGTTTAAATGATTTCCACTTTAATAAACTTCATATTTGCAATAATTAAGATTAAATTAAATTATTTTCAAGATGTAAAAAACTAAAGGGTATTAAAGCTAAACATAATAAATTTGTACGTATTTTACTTTGCATACGGCTTACACAACACAACAGGAACAATAATGCTCCCAAATAACTGATCAGACCCCCATACCCCCATAACCCCATGCCCACACCCAATACTGAGCCCAAAATACAACAATTACGCTGTAAACGAATTATAATTTTCTGTGTCACATTGACATGCTTCTTATAAGCAAGTACTAAGTATTAGCTATATACATATACAATATATATATATACATAGATATTATACATATATTAAAATGATATATTAGATCGGTGCATTATCATCTATAGCGAATCAAACTTGAATTTCTAGTACAACAGAAGCTGTACTAAACAAATGAATGAATTTTTTTTTTGTTTAGCCATGTAAGTAACCATAACTGTATTTTTATATATATAGTGAGTGCAATACATACATACATACACACACACACAGACACACACACACACACACACACACACACACACACTATACACGAGGACTATATGTATTATGTATCTCAATTAGGCAGCCAATTACAAGAAATTCAGCAATATACACACAGATCGAGAGCTGCAAGAGAACACCAGAGATATATAAACGAGAAATAAAAGCTGCTAAGGGCTATGCACAAACGCAAAGGTCTTCCTTAATCTTAAACGAAAACAAAACAAAAAAAAAAAAACAAAAAAAAAACATAAACATTTAAATTTAAATTTAAATACTTATTAAACTAAACACAAGCGTTAAAAACACGAACAAAACAAACAACAAACTAAATCAAATGCAAACTTTAAACAAAACCACTTAAATAATTGCATGAGAACTTAACTAAACCAAATATCGTTAAAAACAAAACTTCACTCAACAAAAAATACCTAAAGTATTTATCCGAAACTTTTAGCCGCCGTTTCCGAAAAAAAAGCCTTACAGCGGAGCTTTTAGCGTCGTCTAGCGACTGCACATAAAGCTCTGCTCAAGCTGACAATACTTCAAACATACAAAACGCAGCCATAAAAACGCGTTTGGTCTAAAAAGCTTGCACAGAAATTGGCATAAAAGCTTGAACGAAGCTTTTGCTATAAAGCGCATTCAAGTTTTCATTTGAATATAGTATAATACCAATAGAGTTTTACTTTAATATTTGATTTATTTTCAACAGCTGCTTAAAAATATACTCTTAATATTATTTTGGAATTTTCGCACAACTTTCAAAGTGTCACATAACTTGCCTCACCCACTGTGCTTACACTATGCTGCAAGTTTTTCAGGCCAGACAAGCGCAGTTAAACTAGTAAGCTCGGCGGCTAATTGAACTAAGTACGTCTCAACTTAAAAACAAAGAAATTAAATGCTTGAAAGGGCGCTTTAAACTAACTAAAGATTTAAATTAAAAACACTTTAAACAAAACTAATTAAACACATAGTTAAATAATTAATTAACTTAACATTTTTGCTATTTAATGCTGAACGCCAATTAATGCTGAATGCGAATTTACTACCAAAAGCAATTCGAACGATCATGAAAATAGAGTTCAAAATGAAAATGAAAATTCATAACGGTATAGCCTATCAATAACAACAACAACAACAACAACAACAAGAACTAAAGGGTAATTTTTTCCTCGTAGCATTGCCAGAGTTACAAAAAATGATTTGTTTATTTTGTGAAATTGAGATAAGTTATTTGAATTTGATATAAGTACTTATAAACAATGAGAAACCTAAAAACAAAACTAAGCGAAAATAAAAACCGAACAACCGTTTTTTGATAAGCAATTTTTTTTTAGTAAATGTATTGAAAATGCAAATGGTTTCATACAGAAAACAAAAGTATTCAGAGTATTATTGCAAGACAGCAACCGAATCCAAGTTCACTCAATCGAATTCCATGCAATAGAATAGATGCAAGTGTTATGCAATTAGTTTGGGCCTTTGCCTGTTCATGATAGAGTTCCCATAGAGTTCCGATATCGTACAATACTATAATACCATTATCATTTGCCTATAGCAAATCCAATCAAGTGAAATCATTCAGCTTGGAACTGTTCACTCTAACGAATACTGAGCCATTGAGTTTCTATAGATACGTTCATCTTATACAACTGTACTATATAGACAATCGCCTGAATAATCTACTACTATGTAAAATCAATAATATCATTTTGACAATAGTTAAATGGTTATGTGACTATCTTAGATAAATTCCCTTTCAATTCTGTACTTTAAATATGATTTTGTGGTCCCTTTAGCATGGTTTAAATGAATTGAAATGCCAGGAATTTTGACTATATGTATTGTAATGCCTAACTGCGAAGAATACTAAGAGTTATTTGTATGTTAGATGGCTTACTCAATGAACTCGATGAGAACCTCAACTTTATTCGGTTTCCAAAAGAACTATGGTAATAAAAGAAAACACTTAAAAAAACAAATGATGAAAAACTATGAAAATATTAAAATTGCGTCGTATATCAAATGACAACACGAACTATTTGAAAATGCTTTAGTTTAGAGATGTTGAAACTTTAAAGTTTTAAGACTTAATCACTTAGACGCAGGCACTGGCACATGCAGTTCTAATAGGGGTCTAACTAGGAAACTATACTATCAGAATACTACAGACAGATAGGACAGACAGAACTTTGCTTCTCTTCTAAACATATCTAAGCTAAATTCTTCAATTGAAATACTCAAAATATACGTAGAGTGAGACCTCTTCAAATTCACAATATCAGCTAATGCATAATAGTTTCACAAAACAGTTTGTTGGGTTTATTCAATATTATTTCCACGTTCAATCGAGGTCTTAGGTCATATTAGATCACATTACTCTCTGCAAAACAAAAACCCAATAAATAGCATCCGAATTAGACAGCAAAACATCGCAAAGAATGTTGCAATGGTGTAAGGCAAAATATCTAAACTAAAAACTTAAGATCAACAATCACACACTCATACACACAACAAACAACACACACACACACACACACACACTCACATGCGGAAAGAATGATTAATGTACTATGTATAGCGAGTTCTTGTTCGTGATCGGATTAAGAGCTAAGTTAGATTTAAACAATATGCTTGAGAGGATATTAGCTTTTAAGTGTGAAAACTTCATCTCGAATTAACAGAAGCCCATATTAATTAGCTGTGTTGCAATTAAGTGCTAAATGACAACAATAAATTAACTAAACTATATTTAAACAATAAAAGAAAATCGTGAAATCGAACACATGTAATTTTAATACAGATATAGCATGTAGCAAGTACATCTATATATAATAATAAAAATAATATTTATAACTAGTGTTTAGACAAAATGCTGTATTCAAAAACGAATAGTGAAAAGCCAGAGCCAAAGTAGAATATAACACAAAATACAACTCTGAAAGTTCCAAAATGAAGTTTCCATCTATCGTCTATCGAAGCACACACACTTGCACGAATAAGTCATCGAAACGTGCAACAAATAAAAGCAAACCAAGTATCTTCTATTGAAAATATTCCTAACAAAAGTATTATTATGATTAATTAATTTATATTGTACTTCATTTCCTGTTACAAACCTATCGATTTGAACTTATCGATGACTGGCACAGCGTTGCCACCTTAAATATTTTAATGCTGTTTTTTGAAAGTATTTTAAAAAAAACTTATAATCCATTAAATATGTGATTTTCACTTGGTCTACGACAATAAATGAAGCGTAAAAACCGATTAAAAATGCCTAGTTTATATGATTTATTCGGTGCGTAGTGTGTGCGCGTTGCCAGCCCATTAGATACCCATTAAAATCAGCTGAATTTCAAAACAGAACCCATTTAAAGCAAGCATATGGTTGTATGATATTAAACAAGAAACAAAATAAACAAAATTTAAAAGCAAACCAAACGAAATTATTAAATACACAAGCAGAATAAATTGTTTTAGCCAGATAAAAGAAAAAAACGAAACTCTAAAAAAACAAACTTAAAGCAACAAAAACAAAAAAAAAATACACTAAGAGAAAAGCTACACAATGAATGCAAAAATAAAAAAAATACTTAAACAAATTTACTCACATACACATACATGCATTAAATAAAATTAAAAAAAACTAAAGAACAGCAAACGCAAAAAAAAAAAAAGAATTAAAAATTAAAGAATAAAACAAAAAACTAAAAAAATTTCAAATGCCAACAACTACTCAACGGCAAAAATGTTAACTTAGTAAATAAAATGCAAAACAAAAACCAAAAAAAAAGAACACAATACAACACGCAATTAAATAAAATGTTTTAAACAACAAAAGAATAATGAGATATTAAACAATGCAAATCTATACGGAATTAAATAACTGACCAATTGTTTTACTGGGCGGGAGAATAATATAAATTAACTGAAGCTCTAAATTACTTGATAATCCCAGTCAGAGAATTTCTAGAAATTATCTTTCTTACTTTTAATTTAAATACATATGTATATAAATATATTTTAATTCTTATTGTTATAATAATCACACTCGCCACTCCACTGAAGCGCCCTTGACACGACCTACCCACTTGACCACAAACACTACACTGTGATCAGCAGCACTGCAGCAGTTCTTGAAAATAAGAAAGAGAAAGAGCCAAGAAAACTCACCCGCTAATCTGCAGCTGTGGTGAGAGAACACATCAATCGCTCTCTGTGTGTAAGCTGCTAGGCAGCGCTTAGCCTCTCTCCTTGCTGGCTCTCTAAGCATACCTCCTGCATTACAAGTAATGCAGCGGGTAGCCAGCTCGCCTATAAAGAACATATCGACCGCTCTCTATGCATAAGCTCCGGGTCAGCGCTTAGCCGCTCTCATTGGTGGCTCTCCAAGCATACCTCCTGCATTACAAGTAATGCAGCGGGTAGCCGGCTCGCCTATAAAGAATATATCGACCGCTCTCTATGCATAAGCTCCGGGGCAGCGCATATCTGCTCTCCTTGCTGGCTCTCCAAGCATACCTCCTGCATTACAAGCAATGCAGCGGGTAGCCGGTTCGCCTATAAAGAATATAAAGGCCGCTCTCTGTGCATAAGCTCCGAGGCAGCGCTTAGCCGCTTTCCTTGCTGGCTCTCCAAGCATACCGCCTGCATTACAAGTAATGCAGCGGGTAGCCAGCTCGCCTATAAAGAACATATCGACCGCTCTCTATGCATAAGCTCCGGGGCAGCGCTTATCTGCTCTCCTTGCTGGCTCTCCAAGCATACCTCCTGCATTACAAGTAATGCAGCGGGTAGCTGGCTCGCCTCCTAGGCAGCGCTTAGCCAATCTCCTCTCTGCTCGCTCGCTCATTCTGGCTCTTCAAGCATATCTCCTGCATTACAAGTAATGCAGCGGGTAGCCGCCTCGCCTACAAAGCAACCAAAATACTGCACTGGGTGGGATGGAGCATAGAGAGCGCTCTTCACAGAAGCGGAGTGGTGGGTGGTGGGATTTTTTTGGTGGGAGCTGAGCAAGACAGTAGTGCTGCTAATCACAGTGTAGTGTGTGCAGTCAAGTGGTTAATACGTATTAAGGGGGCTTATGCAAGGGGGAAATATTAAAAAAATATATATAATTTTGTAAAACTGACACACGAAGCGTAGCAGCAATTCTTCTTCCTCCTTTTTTGACAGACAGACATACCTCGCTAAATCGACTCATCTCGTCTCCCTGATCAAGAATATATATACTACTGTTTTTCCTGTTTTTCAAATGGGCACAGGGTATAACAGGGTATAGTAGATATTTATACTATTATTATTAGACCCTGTAGTACTTTCAAATATTTAAATCTAAATATATTTTGGAATATATTACAAGTTTTTTTTTTTCTTTTTAATTTTATTAAGTTTTAAACTTTTATAATTTTACATAACTTGCTGTCGATAGCGCTCGACTGTGCTTTCCACAAGGATGCATTTCGAGTGTCTGTAACTTCCGACTGTTCCGCCCACAATTAACTAAATCAATAAATTTGTTGTACAACAGAACAAATTGTGTTTTATTTGCTACAAGTTGTTTTAAGTGTAAGAATTAAGATTAATCAACGGCCCGGAGCGTCTGCAGAGACTATGGATAATAGGTCTTTTTGAAGCGACCCTCGCGATTCTTTTTGCCCCCCGGCCGCACCGCCCGCGGCACGTACTCCTTGTCGTGCTGGTCGAGGGTGCGACGCCAGGGATTGATGTCCAGCTCGAAGAAGCGACGACGCGCCTCCATGGCGCGTGTGCGATAATCGATCTTGTAGAGCTTCTCCCACATATAGATCTCGGGCAGTTCGAGGTGACGTGGACGCTTCGAGGACAGATGCTTGAGGGTCTTCTCCAGAAATTCCCGCCGCTCGGCATCCTCATAGTCGGCGCTGCGACGCAACGTGGGCCCAGCCACATTGGGCAGCAGCTGCTCCGGAGTGCGCTGAATGTTGGGCACATTGCTGTAGAGGATTAGCAGCTGGCGCAGCGTGTTGTCGTTGAAGTCCAGGCACTTGCCCTCGTCGGAGATGGCGCCATACAGCAGCTGAGGCGCTGTGCCGCGACAGAAGTTCACCCGAGGATTCTCGTCCACGTGCGAGCCGTGCAGCAGCAGCGTGTTCAGCTGATACTCATAGAAGCTCCACTCGCGTCCATCGGTCAGCACGGTCTGCGTGTTCAGCGGATAGCTCAGCTCGTTGTAGGTGTTGAAGCCATTGTAATGCGCCTGCGCCAGCAGCCAGGCGTAGGACGACTGTATGGCCAGCGCATGCAGCGCCTCCTGCTGATCCCTTGCCCCAAACGACTGCAGACGCAGCTGCAAGTGCGCACGGCAGACAAACGACAGCAGCCCAAAGTTCGGTGCACTGGCGCTGGGCCAATAGCCGGGCACATTGACCGCATGCTGATGCTTGGTGGCATAGCCCAAGGTGCGTGCGTCGTGCCTGTAGCGTGGCAGCTGCTGGGCCAGCGTCGGATTCGTGCTCTCCGCCTCGCTCTTCCAGTTGGGCAGCTGCTGGCGATGCCGCAACGCCAGATACGGCTCGCCGGTGAACTGCACCAGACGATCGACGGAGTCGTGTGCATCCTGTTCTTGCCACTTGCGTCCCTGCTTCGACTTGATCACATTCTTGGGCGGATCAACGCCGCCCACCGCCCAGAAGGCCTCGTGCCGCGGATTGTAATCAATCTCCAGCTCCTGCAGGTGCGCAAAGTCCGCGCCCAGCGCCTGCAGCGCCGCCCTGTTGATCTGCTCCACAATCAGCTGCGTCAGCTGGCGCTCGCGTGCCACAGCGTCCGGCGGCGTCTGCAGCAGCGTCAGCCGATGCCTAAGGGCAAAAATATTAACTCCATGCCTGGCTTTATCTTGGATACTTACTTGTAAACGTCGTGCGCGTATTCCAGGGCATCGATGACGTCCGTGCGCACCGCCTTGACCAGCGCGTCCAGCTTTGCCGGCTGCTGCTGCTCATCCGTGGAGGGGGGCTGGGTCTGGGGCAGGGGCAGCTCCTCCAGCACCGTGCGCGTGTAGTGCTGCGTCAGGGGCAGCGCATTGTAGGGCAGATTGGTGTCGTTCAGGTCCACCACCTTGTAGCCGTAGTAGCGGGGCATATTCAGCTTGATCAGCTTCTCCTCGATGGTGGCCAGCTGGCGTATCTCCTCGTGCCACTCGGCGGCCGTCTGCCGCTGGCGCCCCTTGAAGCTGGTGTCCCTGATCACCGGATATTCCGGCTCCTCCGAGAATTCCGCATCGCCAGCAGCCAATGGCCGGGGCTCCGCTTTGCTGGCCAGCGGGCGACGGCAAGCGGCGGGCAAGCGCGCGCGCAGCTGCTCGATGCGTCGCAGCGTAATCATTTTCGCCACACGTTCAGCTTTTAATTCAGAATTATGAAAACAATTGCGGCCGCCAGCGAGGTTATGACATCGGTTCGGGCAACAGCGATAACGATATGCTGTGGTTATCGACTGTCGACTATCGCAGTCAGCGCCAGGCAAGGTACGCAGCACATGTTCTATGAACTTGTTCCGCTGAACCACACGCGATAGTGGAACCATTGATGGTTTTCAACTTGGGATGTTTCAAAACCGCGAAAAAAACATCAAACAAATATATTGCATAAGTTTATGTTATATTAAAATATACATCCAATATGGTTTTAAGAAAAATTTGGTTTTAAGAACGTAAGAATTTTTGCGTACATGAATTGTATTGCGAAAATATGCAGAAAAAAAACAAACATAAGGGCAATTGCTCGAAAAATGCACATTTTAGGGCCAAAATTGGTATAACAGAGGGATTATCACTCCTCAAACGCAAAAACCCTATTTTGTTAAGCTTTGAATGCGCATAGCTTAACCTAATCCCAACCGATTTTTAAGCGGTGTAGATTTTTCTCAATCATTTGAGTGCGAAAGTAAAATTAAATTGATAAATAAAAAAAAAAAATTTTTAATTTTTTGCTAAAGTTTTAAGCTTTTTAAGCCCTTGAAAAATATGCAATTTTTGAGAAAAATTTTTTTGTTTTAAAATAGTTAGAATTGATGCGTGAACGAATTGTATTGCGAAATTATGCAGAGAAATCCAAACATGACAGCATTTGGTCGAAAAATGTAGATTTTAGGGCCAATATTAGTATCATGAGGGAATTATTTACAAGTGTTCTATTTCTTCTATTTCTTCTTGCAATCGATACCATTAATAGTGTCACCGATTGTTTGCTAGTTCTAGTATATTGTGCGTATATATTCCTTTTTATGCGTATATCAATGTGTTGTTAAGGTACAATATTTCTGTTGTACGGGTTTTACACTTATTAAAATAAAACATATAAATAAAAATTGAATTTGATGTGTGCTGAGCAATGCTAGCTGCGCGAACTAGTTCAGCTCGGAACGGCGCTGCGCAGCACTGCCGCACAGCAGTTGGCTGCTAGCGAATCGCAAACTAATAAAAGAGGCGCAGACTTTGACACGTCCGCGTTCACGTCCACGTTGAAGTTAAACTCTGGGAAGGATGGCGCGCAACGCAAGCGGCGCCAACCACAACACGCCCAAATCGAATGCTGCCGGGGCAGCGTCGGCGGCAGCGGCGGCGGCGGCAGCAGCAGCGGCGGCGGCAGCTGCCAGCTCAAAACACAAGCGTAGCAGCAGCGGGGGCAGGAGCAGCGGAGGAGGGGAAGGGGGCCGCAACTGGAGCTTGATGACGGACAAGTGGAAGACGCTGGTGGGCTGCGTCTGCCTGGGCATTGCCAGCTACTTTGGCTACCTGGGGTATCTGGAGACGCGGGTGAATACGCCGTACGACAATCAGAAGATGGTGCTGCGCACCGGACTGGACGATCCGGATCGGTATTGGGGCTCGTATCGGCCGCAGACGTACTTTGGCATGAAGACGCGGGATCCGCACTCGCTGGTCATGGGCCTGATGTGGTATACGCCCAGTAATCTGGGTCCCGGCGGACAGGGCATCCGGCATTGGTGTGAGCTGGGCGATAATCTGGACGGGTTTGGTTGGACGCATCATGACGGACGCAGCTTTGGCATGCAGCAGATACAGGATCTGCCCTTTGAGCTGAGCACCTCCTTTGTCAAGTATCCCGGGGGCAAGCAGTTTGGCGGGGATTGGACGGCGCGCGTGTCCGTAAAGAACACCACAAAAGCCTGGGATCGGAGCATCTCGCTGATCTGGTATGTGGCGCTGGACGAGCGCACCAAGGGGCACATCAAGTACGTGTCGGATGAGAAGAGCCCGGAGCCGGGCGTCTACGGTGAGACACAGGGCCTGGGCGAGTTTCAGGTGCGCTTCCATGCGGTCAAGGGCCGGATACTGCACAAATCCTATCTAAGCACCGTGGCCTCCACGCTCAGCCGGCTCAAGGAGACGATCTTCTCGCACTTCCGTGCGTTCGGCAGCAAGCGCGGCGATCGCTTCATCGGACTGCCCGGCGAAATCATCTCGCAGAACGGTCTGCCCGCCAGCAATCCGGAGCCGAATCTGATTGCCGTGCAGATCACGGGCGAGGTGGACTTCACCCTGGACATCACCTACCAGTCGACGTCCGGTTTCGCCCTGGGCGAATCCATACCGAAGCCACCCACCGGACGCGCCTACACCGACTCCCTGCAGGCCAAGATCAGCGAGTTCGAGCTGCGCTTCGAGCAGACGTTCCAGCTGGCCGCCAAGGGCTACGGCGCCGACGAGGTAAACTTCGCCCGCAACGCCCTGAGCAACATGATCGGCGGCATCGGTTACTTCTATGGCGCCAGCCGGGTGCAGTCTGTGCACACCCAGAATCCGGTGCCATATTGGAAGTCCGCCCTTTATACGGCCGTGCCGTCACGCAGCTTCTTCCCGCGCGGCTTCCTGTGGGATGAGGGCTTCCACGGCCTGCTGATCAGCAGCTGGGACATTGACATTCAGCTGGACATCATGTGCCATTGGTTCGATCTGCTCAACGTCGAGGGCTGGATACCCAGGGAGCAGATCCTTGGCGTGGAGGCGCTCGCCAAGGTGCCGGAGGAGTTTGTCACGCAGCGCAACAGCAACGCCAATCCGCCCACCTTCTTCCTCACCCTGCGCAAGCTGCTCACCCAGCACAAGCAGCAGCTGGCCCAGAAGGGACGCTTCGAGACCCTGGAGCGCCTCTATCCGCGGCTGCAGGCCTGGTTCAATTGGTACAACACCACCCAGCGAGGTAAGACTTCCGCCCATTACGGCAGCGATTACGTAAGCAGCACTTACGCATTAACAGCTGACAAACCGCATTACTCTGCGACGAGAAGTAATCGGGAAGTTAAACCTGCTTATAAAACAAACTACCTGGAAATCGCTTCTATGGGAGAAGCTTTTCTATAAGAATTTAGATACCCTGCAACCATTAAAAGTGACTGAAAACAGGGCTAATATTTTGGCAAAATGTGTATTTAATGGACAGAAGGAGGCGTGGCAGACCACACAAAGTATATAATTTAGTAGATTTAGCCAAGTATGAACGCTAGGATATCGAAAAGCATAAGAGCTAGGTCGGCAATTTTTGGTATGTAGGTAGGTGTATTGAATACGCAGGCCAAGTTTATTTCAATTGTTAGGTGCCACGCCCCCATTACGCGCTAATTGATAAAAACCGAATAACAAACATAATATTGAACATAGAAAGCTGATATTCCGAACATATACTCTTTACTATTATATTTATCCATTCTGAAAAGCGCATTTCAATCAGTTAATAAACACAGAAGATATTAGGGAAACAATATTTTTTTATAAACTTGTCGAATAAAATACCTGAAATGGGATTTAACTCCCTATCTCTCTGCATGCTCTTAAATAAAATTAGGTGATTGGATGATTGGGATGATTTATCTCGCTTGTTCGCTCTCCTTCTCCTCCTCTCTCTCTCTCTCTCTCTGTCTCTCCCTTTTTCTCTCTCATTCTCTTACGCTGCTGTTCTCTCTCTCTACTGTTTATTCCAGGCGAGGTTCTCGGCACGTACTTGTGGCGGGGTCGCAACGCCAGTACCCAGCGCGAGCTGAACCCCAAGAGCCTGTCCTCCGGCCTGGACGACTATCCGCGTGCCTCGCACCCCACGGACGGAGAGCGGCACGTGGATCTGCGCTGTTGGCTGGCGCTGGCGGCCAGCGTTATGGCCGAGTTGTCGACGCTGCTTGGGAAGGATGACGTGAAGTACTACGAGACGGCCTCGTTTCTGACGGACAACGGGCTGCTGAATCGTCAGCATTTGGATGCGTATAGCGATCACTATGCGGATTGGGGGCTGCATACGGATGCGGTGGTGCTGAAGCGTCCGCCGCCGCTGCGCACCAACGCGCAAAGGGGCATGCCACAGCAGCAGCTGCAGCAGCAGGAGATGGAACGGCACACGTTGAAGCCGCCGACGTACAAGTTCGTGGACAGCATGTTCGGCTATGTGAGTCTGTTCCCGCTGCTGCTGGAGCAGCTGGATCACGATTCGGCGCATCTGGGCAGGATGCTGAAGGACATGCGCAATCCGGAGCTGTTGTGGACCAACTTTGGGCTGCGTTCGCTGTCGAAGAACTCGCCGATGTACATGAAACGCAACACGGAGCACGATCCGCCGTATTGGCGCGGTCCCATCTGGATCAACATCAACTATTTGGCGGTGAAGGCGTTGCGACACTACGGCAACATCGACGGACCGCATGCGGCAACCGCACGCAGCATTTACGCCGAACTGCGCCACAATCTGGTGAGGAACATCTTCCGGCAGTATCAACGGACCGGCTACATCTGGGAGCAGTACGACGACAGCACGGGCGAGGGCAAGGGCTGCAATCCCTTCACCGGTTGGAGCGGCCTCGTTGTCCTGCTCATGGCGGAGCAGTTCTGAAGATTGGGTTGAAACTACCCTAGCTATCCAAAACTATCTAGCGATCTTATCGATCTCCGGCTGCTGTGAGTTCCTCCTGTGATAGCCTCACAACAAAACAAAAAACGAAAAAACAAAAACAAAGAATTAGAATTGAAAAGCGTTTAGGATTTTACTTAGTAGAGTTACGTACAATTACGGCGTATGCATTGATCTTAATCGAGAACTGTGTTAGGCGTGGATGCGTTTGTCTTTTTCCAGATTTGTGCATGTATTCGAGACATATATGCATGGATACTTGATTAGTTTACTAGTTATATAGTTACATAAATAAATAGAAGTATGATTACCAATATAAATATAATGTCCTGGCTACTGCTACCGTTATAAAGCTGTACAAATTTCAAATCTGACTAAATTGCATAGCGTTAATAGACGAATTTAAACGTAATAAACATGTGAAAAACAATGCTCTATTTCTGTTTTATTTCTTTCGGCATGGACGTAGTCTTAGGTATTCGTCATCGATGCTTAGAATTGCATAAAAATAAGCGAAGAAACAGTGAAGATATGAAACAGACAATTTGCTCGACTTGTCGCTCAGTGTTCAATCGTTAGCTAATTCATAATTCTTGAAAGAACTAAGTCTGTACTTAGTGTACTGTCGGTTACGCCCGACTGCAGCCTGTCGTCCGACTGATCCGCTCCGCACGTACTGTTTTCATTTGCAACGGTGAAAGGGAAACAATATTTTTCTATGTGTACAGATTGGTATCAATTTTTAATTGAAGCTTAACATAGATGATCCATTCACTTACAACTAAATTGTCATTAAACTAAGTACAAATAGTATATGGTATAATCTTAGGGCTAAATGCTACACAAAACTATTAGCTACACACACATTCACAATTTATGCTTATTCACAGAATTTACAGCAACTAAGGTGGACACAAATGGTATATCTAGGCCTATGAACATAAAATGTTACATTTGTTCGACTTGGAACTTAAAGCTACGACAAATTGGTATCTATAAAAAAAATAGTTGTATATTTTAACCGACAATTAAGGCTTATACAAGGCAGATTATTGCACTTATGAGTGAAAATATAAAAATAAAACGAGGCGGCGCGAACGAGGACTACAACTAAACGGAAGTATGCGCTTTAGAGATACATTAATGAAGTAGTACATGGAACAAAGTCTTATGGCGATTTAATGCGATAATGCGATAATCGTAGGAGCTACTAGTTCTACTATCTAGCTAGACAATTTAGGACAGACACAAAGTGTTATTAAGTCGAGGCGGCACTAATCCGATTTAGTTTTTTCGCTCGCTTGGCTTGCCTGATCGCTCAGACTTTTGGCATTATTTCTAAGCTGATTACAAAACGAGGACGGCAATCGATCCAGCAGCGCCCAAAGTATGCTACCAGGTAGGCGTTGGTGCGTATTTATCAGATCCTCAATAGCCGTGGCCACCTGTCGAGTGAAACAAACAAGTTGTGATTAGATATAGCATGATATATGTAGTAGGGTTGGGTTAACTTCGATATTGGCAATATCGACCCTTCGATATTTCAAGATAGCGTTATATTGACGTAAAAGCTTAGTTTGTCTGTCGGATATGTTGTACGTCGGACATGTTATCCGTCGAACATGCTATCCTTCGGACATGTTGTCCGTCGGACATAAGTTCTATGACAATACAATTTTGGGTAAACTATAAAAACAATTGAAATAGATTTATCGAAGGAAATATCGATCTTGCGCAAATATCGACATTATTTTACCAGATCTATGTTGGACATGACACCTACCTTGATTTGCAATTCCTGCGGCGTCAGCGTCTCATCGTAGTCAATGGGCTTGCCTAGATATGTGCGAAATTTGACAGGAAATCCACCATAGATGGGATAGACAGGTATGCGCACTTTATTATACAGACGCATAAAGAACGTACGAAAGATGCCCACCTGACGGAAGCCCTCACGCAGGTTCTGTGTGAAGCAGGGGATAATGGGCACCTTGGCCTCCTGGGCCACTTTGGCGAAACCCACACGATTCCGCCACAGCAGCTCATAATAATGATCCCCGAACTGCGCCTCATAGACGCCCCCCGGCGATATCGCCAATAGGTTGCCATCGCGCAGTATGCTGACGCAAGACTGCACGGTGCCGGGACTCACATGGAACGCCTCCGATATGGTGCCCCAGCCGGGCAATTTGAACAGGAACCGATCGCCGATCGTGTAGATCAGACGCTCGCGCTGCAGCAGCATCCGCGAGTTCAGATAATACATATCGATCGGAATGGCGCCATGGTAATACACAATCAACGCAGGCCCCTCCTGCGGTATGTTCTCCAGTCCAATCACCTCATAGCCATGGTAGATACGCGCGTGCGCGTCCCAAATGGCGGCCACAATTTTACGGCCCACACGCCAAAAGTTCCGGTCCGTTTGTACGGACCGCATTATCACCTGCCTGTGAAAGAAAAAAATACCAGAATTACTATAGATTAATATGCATGTAACAAAAATAGAAAAAATCTAAGTTAAAAAAACAAATTTTTGGAAATTCATCCGGAGTGAACTAGAAATGTAGAAGCTTTCGATGATTAAAATCAAACAGGAACCGGTGAAAAAATTATTTGTACAAAACAAATCTCAGTTTGAAATGAGACCCATAAATATTAATACCGCATATTATTTTAATAGACATTCAACCAGTTTTGCATTATAATAACTTGCACCCGATCTCTACTCCAAAAATTAATAGAACTTTAATATTTGAATCTTGACAATTGCCATTGTTTGAGCTATCAAACTTTGGATTACAATATTACAAATTCTTTAATATTTTCGTTGAATTCAACTAAAAATTTCGATTCTCATATTGTAAGTTAAATTATTACATAATTATCATTAAAAAAAACTTTGGATCTATAAGTTGAACCTCCCCTCAATAGATCTTTTAGTTCTAAATAATAATAACAAGTTAATAATAATAAGTTAAACCTAGGGATACCAAAGATATTCTAGGTCGAAATAATATTAATAAATTGAACCAAACTAATAATGCATTTGTTGTTAGGCCAGATCACCAAATATATATTATATATACTATATAGTATATAGTGCCCTGTCTCATTTGCAGTTTATGCTTTTTTACTTTTGGGCGACATAATTAATTGCTAAATTGATAATTATGTTTAAATTTAGTTTTGAACTGGCACAGCTGCAGTTGAAGTTGCCTCTCATTAGGGGCAGGCCTCAGCTCAGGTGTTATCAGCATAGGAAGATAACGCCCAACACTTGGACCAAAGACGAAGACGACGTTTCAATAAATCAATGCAATTAACAAGAGCAACGAGAGGAGCAAAACAAAAACTAAACATACTTTTTAGACAATTGCGTATGACATGAACTTGATCTTTTTTTTCAAATTGGAATCCGCACCTGAGCATCGGGCACTACGACCCCCGGGGCGTTTTTGTTTTGCTGATAAGAAACACAAACCATTAATACCTCTATATGTGTGGAGTGTTGTCGCTTTGCGAAATGGTTGTTACACCCAAAAGGAGGCGTGGCAGTCCCCACAAAGTATACCTATTCTTGATCAAGCTGAGTCGATATAGCTATGTCCGTCTGTCAGTCTGTAGAAACAATTATAAGAGCTAAAGGCGCCGTTTATTGGTATCTTAGGTTTTCCTATGCGGACAATTTGCTCTCCTACCGTCGGTTACGTGCGTTTAATATGCTAACCAAGAAATTCGGATTCATATCGTTAGTCACTGTTAGTGAGAGCTTGTAAGTTTAGCTGTTATCATTTCAACATGATGATAATACTAAAAAAAAAATCAACAGAAAATAATGAACAGAGCTAAACTATTACTAGTCGGCAAAAGTTTCTATATTCCCATACAATAGCAGCTCCAACTAGTACTAGATTCTAAAATAAACCTTATGTTATCTACCAAGAATTCTTTACTGCCATGTAGTAAACGGCGTTGCCCGGGCTGTAAAACTAGGTGAAGTTTATGCGGGTCATTTACGAGTTTTTTACAATTTTCAATTCGAATTATGTTTTGGCGTCTTTATTGTTAAGTTATTCTACTTAACTTAACTAAATGTCAAGCTATAAATCTATAACTAACCGACTAACTAAAGAACAATGCAGTTCAGTCGGACGTAACCGATAGTAGTAGACCCTATACTTTGCATTTCAATAAACACTGCAAAGAAATTGCATTTTTTCGCAGCCTAGCAAATTGCCTGTTACATATCTTTGCTGTTTCTTATTCGATCGTAATGAAATTTACAGCATCGATGGTGAATGTCAGCTCTTAGAGTTTGCGAGATCTAGGCGTAAATACAGACGGACATGACGATACAGAAAATAAAAGGCAAACTAATTATTATTTATTTATCGATATAAATATCGAATTTTTATACTACAAAATGGTTAAAGAATCGAGAATGTTCTTAACTTTATTATTATGTATTTATTGAATCAGCAAAAAAATCTGTTAATAGAAATAGGATATGTTACCAATGCTTATACTTAAAACCATAATTTTTATATTTATATATAATATATGTTTAAATAAAGGAAATTAGGAAATTGGAAGAACTGTTTAGTTCACAAAGACAAAAACAAACCAAAATATAGAACACATATACAGCATAGCCTACAGTTAGGGTATACGTACTGGAAGAACAACAATGGAGCTGTATTAAATGAGGTGTTGTGGTCTGATTTGCCAGCTTATCAAGACCCTATGACGCACCGTTGGAGCATGAGGCAGGCGTTTGTGGTAACTGGCATTGTATACTAATTATAACTGTGATTAACTAGAGAGTTACTATTGATTGCAAGCAATAAATATTGCAATAAAAATTAGGGTTTTTAGCTCTCGGAACCGGTTTAAGGTTTATACGCAGTTGTAATGCTTAATGGACTTTTTACACATTGTAAAGCGGAATTTGAAGAGTTTGCAGTAAACAAAACAAAAAAACATATGGGCATTTCCACAGTGTCGTTCCAGCCATTCGTACGCGTTTAAAGTAAAATAACTGTAAAAAGGAAGCGATTTTTTTTTTTCTGAAATGCTTAACATATAGCATTTAATTAACTCTTTCATTGGTGGAAAGATTGATTTTGGGTAACTTTTCATTTTTAAGAAAATTGAAAAATTCAAGTCATTTCATGCGTGACTAAAATGGTAGTGGCATTTGAGGTCAACCAATTCAATCGCCAATTTCAGCGAATCCAGTGGCAATATTTTAATGCAACAAATTTTAAACTCTTGTGCAATGATGCCTCTTCAAAATGATTATGTTTTTTTTTCAAAGATGACTTGCATTTTTTTTTAATTCAATTTAAAAAAATTTCAAGCGTGACATTTGGAACGTGACCATTTTTATGTATGTTTTTGTTATTGTTGTTGTTGGAAAGTATTTAAGGAACAAATGGTTATAATGTTTTTAAATTGACAAAAATAATTGGAATTATTTATTTTTACATAACAGGAGTGATTTTGAAAACAAATGACTGAGCATGATGCTTCTGTTTGAGAAGCTGTTTTCAAAAAAAAAATGCCCTAAAAAACGTCAAAATGACAAAAAATGCGTTTTCGCGACTTTGCATTCGAATTTTTTGAAAACTATAATAGATTATAATAGATATTTTCAAATCTGTTAAATTTTAATATTTCTTAATGTTAAAAATGTTAAAAATATCATTTTTAAGAAATTTTAATTTTTTGGCCCCGGTGGACCTTTCTGTGGAAATGCCCATATGTACATATATACATATATAGGAGATATGTACGGGTATAAATGTACATAAATCCAAAAGCAAATAGTGCAAAGTCAGGCAAGTCAAGTGTCACTTGCTTAACAGGCAGAAAGGAAAGGCAGCACCAAGTTGTAACTTTTGTTGTTTCTTGTCTTTCCCTGGTTTTTTTTTTTTTTTTTGGTCTTTCGGTTTTTGTTTTTTATTTTGTGTTTTTTGTTTTTACTTCTTGCTTGCAGAAAGCAGAATTTCATCAGCGAGTTCAATGACAAAGGTGCATTGGCAGCTCACGAATTGGTATTCAGGGCTGCAGAGCCAAGAAGTTTTATCGGTCTGCATTATAAATTATAATTTTGCTCCTTCCGAAATACACGTAGTCCGAACAGAAATTGTCGCAGATCCGAAATTGCGAAATTTTGTGTTTTTTCAATACGAAAAAGAAACAAAATCATGGATTTTGTCTTTCGGATATAACGACGTAAAATCGTCGGTCCCTTGAAAGTCGCTATAACCGGATTCTACTGTATTGAGTTTTTTGTTTTGAATAAAAAATTAATTTGTTTTATTTTAAAACCTATTACGAACATGGCATCCATAAAATTAAAAAAAAAAATTTTTTTGCTCCTTTCGGATAGTGCGTCTGCCGGATATAACGACGTAAAATCGTCGGTACCTTGAATGTCGCTATAACCGGATTCTACTGTATTTATTTTAAAATATTTTTTTTAGATAGTTTGTAATTGAAATCTAACTACAGTTTATATATTTAAAACATAGAAGCCCAAAAAAACCTCCCTCTTATTTTTTAATCGCGAATTTTAAATAAATATTCAGATTTTATTTTCAATTTTGTTTCGAAATTATTTGTAAATTATTAAAGTTGTTTTCAAGACAATTATGTATGTTGATTAAGAGAGATGTATTATTATAATCCATAATATTCGTCCTTGATGAATTGAATCACAGATTTTTACAATACTTCAACTGGTTTAAAAGTTATTGGCATTCTAATTTGATTTTCAATTATTATGATAAATAATTGATGCAAAATTTGTATTTTCTTATTTTTCATAAAAATAAAAAAATAACTATTATTTTATTTATTATAAGAAAATTTGTACTCATTTGTATAATAATTATAATAATAATTGCAAGGCAACTCGGCAGCCCTGCTAGATACCCTGCATATGTAAGCATGTAAAGTATATACCCGATATACATATATATATATATATATATATATTATATATATATATTTGCATTTGTAGTTGCTCACCTGTGCAGCTTGTAGATAAAGAGCACCAGAAACGATATATAGATGAGGGCCACGAAGACCAGGGGCAGCAGGAAGGTGACCATCAGGGGGGTGAGAAAACGATATAGCCACAGTGAATAGTCCAGGTCGATGTAGGTGGCTAATGTCAGATATCGGCAGAGATTAGGCTACTATATAATTTGCATTCAACTGAAGAGATGACTAGACAACTTACACAACATGCTCTGCGGATTCTTAATGAGATTGTAGATGAATTCCATGTTGCTTATGTTATCTATTACTATTATTATTATTATTATTATTATTATTATTATTATTATTATTATATAGATATATACTGCAGCTGTTGTTGTTGTTGTTATTTGGCCTAATTTTCACTTGAAGCTCACTTTCTTTCTGGCTTTCGTTGCGCTGCCTTTTGGCTCATTTGAATTGTTAAATTCACGCTTGGTTCTCAGCGGCTGCGGCTGCGGCTTCCGTTGGCGTTGGCGCTGACGTCGACGTCGGCGTTGACGTCCAGCTGTTGTTGTTGTTGTTGCTGCCGTGTTGTTTTTGTTTTCTTTTTGTTGTTGTTGTTTTTTGTTTACTTTTTATGTTGTTTTTGGCTTTACGCATTACTACAGCCGCTGCTTAGGCTAGAAGCGAGGGGAGGTGGGCGCTCACGCCTGGCCATTGGCATGATACATGTATATATATACATATGTTTAGATGTATACTATATATTTAATGCATTTGCAGTTGTTTAATTAAATTTGCTGTTGTTGTTGTTGTTGTTGTTGTTATCGTTATCGGTTTTATTGCCGTCCGCTTCGGTTTAGTGACAACTGCGGCCGCACAGCGTCTGTCCCATTGTGTGCGGTTGTCTTTTCGCTGGCTGCTCTTGTTTTGTTAATAATACTAGCAGAGGCGAGCTCTCCCACAAAAATATTGAGAGTTATTTGTTTTCATTTCAGCGCTGGCATCGCCAGCGATAACACCATCGATACCGCAGCAGCGCTGGTTATCGGCCAGCACGCACAGCTGCTTGCGGTCAGGGTTGCCAAGTCAGCTGCATTTGCATTTAATTACGCTGCAAAAGTTAAGCATTAGTATCATTTTTTATAACTGCGCTATACTGTAATACCAAACACATTTTAACACCTCACAGTGAGAGCGAGAAGCGAAGCGAAGCGAGCAGCGAGGCCAAACGACAAGCGAGCGAAGCGAGAGTATGACACAGTGAGAGCGATGCGAGAAGCGGCGCGGTCTTTTTAAATATTGAAGTGAAGGTGATGAATTCGGACGACGACTAACTTTAACCCGCTTAACTGCAATAGGAGTGAAAAAGGAGCATTCAATAATTTATATCATGCCTTACGAAATCTCCCAGAACATTTTAATTAATTTATTTTAATTAATAATAACATTGCGGTTAGTTTTTTAATATGTTAATTTCTTATATATTTTTGTATATATTATTGATATATTACATGGTATTTATTGATTTAGGATCGGTTTAGGAGTTATAATCAATAAAAAAAAATCATAAGATATTTTATGTATTTCTATTCTGCATAATAATTTCTGAGCTGAATTGAAAATAAACGGCAATTAGTGCGCACAACGCAACAATGCACGCTCCGAGTGCGTTGAGCTGCATTGCTTTAATTTTAATTTCATTTTTCCCCAGATTAACTGCTTATTTTTAAATTTTAAATAAATTTAAATTTTTTGACACCATTTTTAGCTTTATTTGAGTGTGCTTGCCGACGACATTTGGCAACACTGGTTGTGTTCGATAAAGTGACATTTTCATCGATAAGCTGCCATTTCAGTGCACAAGGTGCCGATAACAATTACAATATTGTGCCTTTTCAATTTGTGTGCTGCACGTGTTCGGTTGGCTTTCGGATAAATAATTGCAATTCTGATAATATTGGGCGATGGGTAAATTCCGCTCGAAACTGAAGCGTCATGGCAAGGGCAAGAACTGGACCAAGGGCCAGTCGGCCGTAAGCAATCCCGACCAGATGAAGCATCGCCTCAAAGCCAAGTCGCGCTTCTTTCAGCCAAATTTGAACTTGGGTAAATAAATAAATGCAAAATGAAAATGAGAAAATGCAAATTGAGTTTCCCAACAGCAGCGGCGGTTGATGCCACAAACGCCCTGACCGAGGAAGCGGTGCGCAAGCACGAACAAAGCCAAGCCTTCAGTGGGGAATCTGCAACGGTGCACGATGTGGTGGGCAGCATGAAATCCATTTCCCTGATGGACAACGACGTCGCCGGCAGCGAAACAGCCACCGAAACCGCAACCCGAACGGGAACGGCAAAAACATATCAGACCTTTGCCTCAAGTTATAGCAACTGCAATAACGACGGCTTCAAGAAGCTCCTCGTCGGCTTCCGCCCCTCGTCGGATCTGCACAAGGAAATGCTGGCCATACTGAGCGCCCTGACCGAAATCATACGCGAATCCGGCGGCACAGAGTCCTCCACCGAGTACTATCTGCTGCTCGTCAACCAAATCGAGACGGCCACCGAGGATCGGGACATTATTGCCGGCGTCGCCCTCCTCTCCATGGGCATCAAGTTCGTGCCCCTGCCGGTGCTCCGCAAAGGATGCGACAAGACGGCGGACACCCTGCACCAGCTGCTGAAGCGCTTCATCGGCTCCACCAATCCGTCCGTAATACGCAACGTAAGTGACCAGGAATCTCCACGATTCGATTAATCCGTGTACCCATGAAATGGGTAAAAATGGGGTTAATCGAGTGATTTAATTTAATACATTACGAGAGTTCGACCAGCGAGAGTTCGTTCAGCGAGAGTACGTTCAGCGAGAGTTCGACCAACGAGTAAGGTTTAACGTGAGTTCGGTCAACGACAGTTCGGTAATCAAGAGTTCGGCCTACGAGAGTTCGTTCACCGAGAGTTCCGCCAACGAGAGTTCGTTCACCGAGAGTTCGGTCAACGAGAGTTCGTTCACCGAGAGTTCGGTCAACGAGAGTTCGACCAATGAGTTAGGTTTGAAGAGAGTTCGGTCAACGCAAGTTAGGCGAACGAGAGTTCGGACAGCGAGAGTGAAAGTTGTGCCTGCGGTAGTTCGGTCAGAGCGAGTTCGGCCAACGAGAGTTAGGTTAACGAGAATTCGGCAAGCGCGAGTTCGGCCAACGAGAGATAGGTCAACGAGAGTTTGATCAGCGAGAGTTCGGTAAGCGAGAATTCGATCAACGAGAGTTCCGTCAGCAAAAGTTAGACCGCGAGTGTTTTACATTAGTAAACCCCTCCAGGTATTGGCGGAGGAGACGGAGCCATTTAGTAATCTATGTTTTAAAAATTAATGCAACAAACTACTACTGACCATTTCCATTTAATTTACTAATATAAATCAACAAATATCTTTAATATTATAAGCTATATGTTTAGAATTAAAGCAAGAAATAACTTTGTAATCCATGTTCTATAAATTAGACTAATTACGATATATCCGTTGTTGCTTTTAGCTGATTTCCTGCTTGTCGGTGGTGCTGCGTGCCCAGTTATACGAGGCCTGGAACAACAGCTCCATGGCCAGATATTTCGATGCGCTGCTGAGCTTTGCCGTGCACAGCAAGCCCAAGATACGGAAGACAGCGCAGCACGGCGTGATCTCCATCATACGTGGCAGCCACTTCATGCTGCCGCCCACAGAGGACACCGATGGGGAGGCTAAAGAGGCGCCAAAGTATCATCCGGCTGGGCATCGTGTGGCTCAGTTCTGTTTGGCCCAATTCAAGCCCGAAAAGCTGGCCCATGCACAGACAACGGTGCTGCATACGCTGACGCTGCTCAAGGACACGCTGGCGGGATTTCCCACCAAGCATTTGCGCAACGTTTGCGAGCAGCTGCTGTCGATTATGACGGCTGCCAATGTCCTGATCCGCACCAACTGCTTCATGGTGCTGCATACGCTGTTTATGGCGCGCAGCGCCAATTTGGGTTTGCCACTGTGCAGCAATTTGCTGGGCGCCCTCTACAAGTTCCGGCCGGATCGCAGCGATGTCCGCCAGTCGCTCGCCTGGGCCACGGTGCTCAAGCAGGGCCATGTGCATTTGGCCACCTTGGACCTGGACAAGGGCATGGTAGAGCTGCCGAATCTCTTCGAGATTTGCATTAAGGACTTGTGGCTCTCGGATCGCATCGAGATGCTTGCGGGCGTCACGAATATTATCAAGGAGCTGCTGGTGGACTGCCTGTCACTCTGCATGGCCACCCCAGAGGCCGCCCAGTTGCACGACCGCTCGCTGATTCGCATCGCCGACGCCATAAACGCGTCCGTGAAGGCGCCATTCGGTGCGAATGCCAAATACGCCATACTTATCCTGGCCACTGCCATCGAGACGTTGGGCAAATCCTACGGGTATGTGACAAAAGCCGCAGTTTCAAAGCTAGAAACTTGTAAATTGCATAGGGATGGCATATAAGCGACAGCGGAGATATGTAACAGACAATTTGCCATTGTTTTAAAGCTAGAAACTTGTAAATTGCATAAGGATGGCATATAAGCAACAGCGGAGATATGTAACAGACAATTTGCCATTTTTTTAAAGCCATAAACTTGTAAATTGCATAAGGATGGGATATAAGCAACAGCGGAGATATGTAACAGACAATTTGCCATTGTTTTAAAGCTAGAAACTTGTAAATTGCATAAGTATGGGATATAAGCAACAGCGGAGATATGTAACAGACAATTTGCCATTGTTTCAAAGCTATAAACTTGTAAATTGTATTAGGATCGCATATATGCAACAGCAAAGATATGTAACAGACAATTTGTCACAGTTTTAGCTAGCGACTTGTATGAAGCTAATCGTATGCTCCTTTCATGTTGTAAATTGTATTAGGATCGGATATAGACAACAGCAAAGATATGTAACAGACAATTTGTCACAGTTTTAAAGATAGAGACTTGCATGTAGCTAATAGTATTCCTCATCGATGGTGTAAATTGCATTAGGATCGGATATAGACAGCAGCGAAGATATGCAACAGACAGTTTGCTCGCATGCGCTTATTGTCTATTGTTTCAGGCTTTCCTGCTGTCGGCTAAGTCCAACTGTAGCCTGTCATTAGACTGATTTTGTTCTAATAAAATGCTGATCTTTTGCAGGTTGTACCTGAAGCCAGCACTGATCACCCTGGGCAAGCGTTACGAGGCCCAGGGCGCGCTGCGTCTGCAGATCGAGCACACGATCACCACCGCCATCAAGGTGTTGGGACCGGAATTCGTCCTGTCCGCCATACCCTTGGTGGGCCAGGCCGGGATCAATCTGGATCGCTCCTGGCTCCTGCCGCTGTTGCGGGAGGGTGCCTACGATGCCAGTCTGGGTTACTTCATGCACGAGGTGGTGAAACTGGCTCAGGATTGCCAAAAGCGTTGGAGCTCCTACGTCGCCCAGCACGACAAGAACAAGGCGTACATCTATGAGCTGCTCAGTTGCCAGTTGTGGGCTCTCTTTCCGGGCTTTTGTCGCCATCCCCGTGACCCCGAAAACTTTGGCCTACTCGCGCCCACGCTGGGCAACGCTCTGGAGAATAATCCAGAGTTTCGTACAGCCATCTACGATGGCTTCATCGAGCTGCTCGACGCACGTCAAAGCAAGAGGTGTCATGAAGTGGTTGGACAATATGCCAAGAACTTTTTGCCCCGCATCTTCAACATATATACGCAGAAACCCGACACCAGTTACGCAGCGGAACAGCGCAAGCGTGCCCTGGAGCTCATCCGTCTGTACATCGCACACACTCCTACCGGGGTGCAGGACCAACTCTTCGAATCCGCCCAGCAGCGCATGGATGCCAGCGTCAACTTTGAATACAACGCATGCTTCGACATCAATGCCGCAATTGTGCGCGTCCAAAGCTGCCGCAACATCGAGGCTTTCTTTGATAAGTACATGAAGCCCGGACTGAGCATATCCAAGTCCAAGCTCGACTCCAGCGATGGACTGATGCTCAAGAAGCGGCAACGCAAGATCTACGGGTATGTACATCCAGTCCAAACTATTTCAAAATTATTCGGAAATCACTCCGAATCTGAATACATCATTGCATTTGGTTATTGCATCGAAATGGAAACGATTATCATTCCAACGGAGGACTCGAATCGAATTCTAGAACAGTTTGGTATTACTATTATTATTTTCCATATTCACCCAAAATAAACTTGGAAAGCAATTAATCAAAATATTGGGCTGGTTTGATGGTAGTATTTTAAATATTCTCGCTAAAAAGTCTCCTGTAAAACTTTTTTTTGTCGCTTACGATTTTAACGGAGAGGGCTAGATATGATAGTGGGCCTCAGTTGGGATTCGAACCGTTAACCTCTGATTAGGAGGCGAATGTCTGAACCGCAACCATCAACGAACCCATCTAAACAGTTCTACGTCTAGATTTGTTATAACCGACTTTTAAACCCATTTTTCCCCCTTATAACATAAGTATATTATACATTTACCTTTTCGCTTAGATTGCTGCGCGAGCTGATGACCTCGGAAGAGAACTCGTGCAAGAAGTTCATGCGCAAGAACTGCACAATGCTGGAGCAGGCTCTGCTGGAGGCTTACAAAACCACCTGCACCGTTTGTCAGGCAGCACGCTTACAGTGGGTTTGGTTCAGCGTTTCATGCGAATTATCATCGTTAATCGCACGCTTTGTATCCTTTACAGTTGCCTAAAATCCTTGCTGGATGGTCGCACGAATTTGGCGCACAACGATCTGCTGGTTACCAAAGTACTACCGGAGGCGGTGCTCAACTACAAGGAGTTCTCCACACGCAAGGAGCCCATTGCCGAGCAGCTCATCACCATGATTGCCAACGTTTACCACTTGGCGGGGCAGATCGATGAGTTTATGGATATTCTAACCGCTGGCTTCGCCGGCGACGAGACAATCGTGACGAATACGATACTCGCGCTACGCGCCACCATGCAGCAGAAGGGTCAATATCTGAAAGTGAAAACCCTGGAGTTCATCCTGCAACAGGTGTCGGTGTACCTGGTGCAGAAGGATCGTCATCAGGCCGAGGCAGCTGTGGCCTTCCTCATCACATTTATTAAAGTCATGCCCATACCGTTGGTGGGCAATCACCTGGAGACTATCGTAAGTTCCAAGGAGACTATAATGAAACCTAGCTTTGTTTTGCTTGCTTCCATAAATATGCGCTTCGGAGAAAAAGAAAATTGGGAAGAAAAAGGGATTGTAGACTCCAAATATCTAATATCTCGTAATATATTTATATCTAAGCTATATTAGTAAAATGTGGATATTTGAGCTCATCGGGGACATAAAATGAACGGAAATTTGTTTGTTTAGTCGGGAGTACAATAAACCTCTAATAATATTAATAAGCATTGCTGTAGCGCATCGTATGCTGTTGAAAACTTGACTGTTGGTTGCGTCCGACTGCAAACCTTACGATCATTTGCATTTGCAGATGCGCTCGTTGTCCGCGATGACGAAGGACACAAAACGCTATTGTCGCATACAGATCGGATACTTCCTGAAGAAGCTCTGCAAACGCTTCAGCACCGAGGAGCTGGCGCGCTTTGTGCCCGGCGATGATGAGGTGACCCACCGTCGACTGAAGAAGATACGCAAGCAGATGCGTCGCGACACGCGCAAGAAGCAGAACGAGGAGGCGCAGGGCGATAGCTCCGATGACGATATGGACGAGGAACTGGAACCACAGAGTCATACGTAAGCGAAATCATTTGTAGAGCCCGTATCTTTAGTACAATACGGTCTCTTAAGTGTGTAAGACACAGTGGGAGGCGTGGTAGATCCCACAAAGCATATACTACATCAGCACGACGTTCTGAGTCGATATAGCCATGTTCGTCTGTCCGTATGAACACATAGACCTTAGCAGCTAAAATCTATCGTTATCCGCTAAAAATCACAACAGCTACTGAGATCTGGCAAACTATAAATGCTTGAGGCATATTTGGTATTTATTGTAAAATTTAGATACCTTCGATCTATCGTCCTCCAACCCAAAAAAAATCACAACTACCATTCTAAAGTTACAAACTTTTAATTGACGTAGTGTTTACGTAATTGCATTACCATCGCAAAAAAAAATATAGGGACGGGGCAGGTCAGTGGGACAGAGGCTACAGTCGGACGTAACCGACCGTAGGAGACCCTTTACTTTAATTATATGTACATACAAACACAATCAGACGCACACACACTAAGCTACCCGCGTATGCAAGGCACACCACCCCCCCTCTGCCTATTGCGGCAAATTGTCTGTGGCATATGTTCGCTGTTTCTTATCCGATCGAAGCAAAATTCACAGCGTCGATAAATAATGTCATAAACTAGTTAAATACCAAATTACAAATCAATAGCTTTAAAACTGTGGCTACAGCAGCTTTTTGCGGTTTGCGGGGGAAGGGGGAGAGGTATCCAAAATCTAAAATAAACTCGTGCTGCTTACTGAATAGGGGAACCTGAATCCCAAATATGGTGTCTCTAGCTCTTATAGTTGCTGAGATCTAGGTGTTCATACAGACGGACAGACAGACGGACAGACGGACAGACAGACAGACGGACAAAGCTATATCGACTCGGCTTGTCGTCCTGATCAAGAATATATATACTTTGTGGGGTCTGCCACGCCTCCTTCTGGGTGATACACACATTTCCTCTTTGCACTAAACTAATAGACCCTTTTTACTTTTTTAAAGTAAAGGGTCTAAAAACAGTGAAGATATGCAACAGACAATTTGCTCAAAGCATAAAGTAAAGGCCCTCCTACAGTCGGTTACCGTCGACTGATCTGCTTCGTTCCTACTGACTTTTATTGTTTGCAATTGCGTTTCGTTAACTGTTTTTGTTTTCCGCTGCAGTATCGATGACATTCTGGCCGACTCGGATTCGGATCTGCCCGACGATTCGGATGTCGAAGAGGAGGAGGCGGCTGGCAGGCGTGACAAGGCCAAGACGCTGGCCAAGTCCAAGTCCAAGCAGGCGCGCAGCACCTACATACGCGAGGACGCCGACGAGATTGTCGATCTGGCGGATCTCAAGTCCATTGGCAATGTGCTAAGTAAAAACATTTCCCCCACTCCAGCCTCAAACAGATGCTAACGTTGCTCTTATCACCTCTTATCTAATTGCCCAGCGAGCGGCTCAGCTGCAGCTGCTGCTGTTGCTGCCAACGGCAAGGCCAAGTCCAAGCGTCAAGTGGCCAACGGCGGCTTCAAGACCGCCGAGGACGGACGTCTCATCATCAGCGACAAGGCGCTGCGCGGGCGTGGCAAGGACGACGACATGGACGAGGATGGCACTAGCAGTGAGGATGAGGACGCATCCTCGTACAACGGTGGCAAGTACGTGAAGCGCGGCATGGAGGAGGACTCCAGCGATGAGGAGCAGCTACATGCTGCCACCAGCTCCAAGCGCCAGCGCCAATCCAGCGAGCTGATGAGCATGCAATCTGGCAAAACTGGAAAATCTGGCAAATCTGGCAAATCAGTCGCCAGCACACGCAAGGGCATCCATCGTACGCTCGGCGCTGCCTCAGACGCCAAAATGTCCGGCAAATCAGTCGACAATTCTGCCAAGTCTGTGAAATCTGCTGCTGCCGGCAGCGAGTACAAGAGCAAGAAGGCCAAGGGGGACATGAAGAAGCACGGCAAACTCGATCCCTATGCCTACATACCGCTCAGGCGCAACACGCTCAACAAACGGTGAGTTGGCAGAAATAGAAACTGAAAAAACACTTCTCGAAACTAATCCGGCCATATAATTTTACAGCAAGCAGGCCAAGAACTCGCGCCAGTTCAAGAGCGATTTGCGTGGAACTGCAGCTGAAGATGCAGATAAATCTGGCGGCCCTAAACGCGGACGCGTGACGAAGCGTTACAAATAAGAGTTAGCATCCCCATAAAGATAACTAGCATTAGTTTTAGCCACACACAGCACACAACACAAACAACAAATAATCCACAGTATAATGTCGACAATAATTGACGTTCAAGCTTAATTTTATACACACTTGAAAGCAAAACTCCTGCCCATTTTACAGTGGGTAGAGAGTTATAATAATCCAAATATTAAACATAAATATGATATAATACAGTAGAATCCGGTTATAACGACGCCGCTTATAGCGTCCGTCCGGTTATTGCGACGAAAACTCGATGGTTTGGTTGGTCCCCATACAAACTTATATGAAACGGCCTCCGCTTATAACGACTCCGCTTTTAGCGACAAACCGCTTAGAACGACGAGATTTTTCACAATTCAACCGGATATTGCGACGTGCCGAACAAAAAAAAAAACTTTAAAGAGGAAAATTTGATTTCTTTAACAATGCTAAAAGAAGCAAACAAAATAATGGATTTTGTGTTTTTTCAATACGAAAAAGAAACAAAATCATGGATTTTGCCTTCCGGATATAACGACGTAAAACCGTCGGTCCCTCGAAAGTCGCTATAACCGGATTCTACTGTATTAAATTTTTTGTTTTGATTAAAAAATTAATTTGTTTTATTTTAAAACCTATTACGAACATGGCATCCATAAAATTAAAAACAAAAATTTATTTTTGCTCCTTTCGGATAGTGCGTCTGCCGGATATAACGACGTAAAATCGTCGGTCCCTTGAATGTCGCTATAACCGGATTCTACTGTACATATATATTATAAATAATACATAATATTGAATATAAATGTTCAATTCATAATATAATTCCAAATTACACTTGTTCGACTTCTCAATTATATATGTGACATTATACTGTAACTAAATAATATCGAGCCCTTTCAGCGACAACATCGTAAGCGCCATTTTTTCGATTTTTGAGTTTTTATGATATTATTTACAAAACAACAAAATTTTATTATTTATTTCTACGTTTTTACTGAGATATCAGCCTTATAATTTGATTTTGTCGCTTACGATTTGCGCGGAAAGGGCTGCATATGTTAAAGAGCAGCGTATCAATAAATATATTGTTTCTTGAATATCTTCTGTGTTTTCTAACCGAGTTCAATGCGAAATACATTTATATATGTAAATAAAGACTATATATATTTTGAATAACAACTCTCTATGTGCAAGCTTGCGCTTGTTATTCGATTTGATTGGTTAGGGCGTAAAGGGGGCATGGCATCCATGGTTTTTTTTAATAATTTTTATTTCTTTGCGGAGAAGAAAATAATGCCAAACAATATATAATCATTTATAATCATTTAACCCATTAAATGGGTAAAAGCAGCGTTAATAACTTTGGAAGAAAGTGCGCACATATGTAAAAGAAGGCGTGGCGCAGCCCACACAGTATATATATACTTGATCAGCGCGTCCAGCTGAGTTTATATAGTCTGAGATCTCTGAAACTATAAGAGCTAAGGCTGTCATTTTTGATATGTAGGTAGGTGTATACCACAGACAGATCAATTGTATTTCAAATACTGGATGCCACGCCCCCTTTACGCCCCAAACGATAAAAGCCGAATAGCGTGCGTGGTATTGAACGTAGAAAGTTGTAATTAAAAATGTTTGAAACAAAACTTATAACGATTGCGATCCAACGATCGCAGGAACAAGCTTTATAGTTGCCTCCGACTGCTCGTTTCAAGAGCTTACTTAGAGCTATGCAGACAGTTCAGTTGGCTTACAGATAGTAATAAGTAGTAATGAGTGTAATTGTAGTTGTAATTATTGTAATTGCAAAAGGTCAAATGCGCGAAGATCTCAAATGCAATCGAATTGCCGCTGAATGTGCGTGCTGATCCACTGGCCATTGGGGTCCAGGCCCTGCATGGTCTTCTCGATGAAGTGCAGCCGGTTGTGGGCGTCGATCAGGATGAGCGAGTGGGTGCGGCTGCCATAATCGTGGTCCGCAATGTGCACGTTGAGGGCGCTCAATTCCTCGCCCCAGTTGGGCGCACGTCGCTGCAGCTCCGCATCCGGCCAGAACTTGTGGCGATGCTTGAGCAGCTGCAGCAGCTGCTCGCTCAGGATTGGCACGCTCGAGCTGCCGAACTCCCGGACAATCTGCTCGAAACGCTGCTGCCCAAAGCGCACCTTCTCGAAGGGGCAGTCCGGCAGGCTGTTGCCGAAGCCGTGGCACTTGCCCTGCTCGAACTGCGCCAGCGATTGTGGCATGTTGCTCAGCAGTCGGATTTGGGCCTCATGCGAGTTGGGCCTGTGAAGGCAAACGGTTGGGATTAGTGGGAGATCTGTTGAGAGATCGGGTTTATCGGGAAAACCTACCCGATTTCGATGGACACAAAGTTGAAGGCGCTGTACTTGGCGCAGTCGGAGAGCAGGGCGTGGTTGTAGCTGTGGATGTTGTGCTCGTCATCCGAATGACGCACAAAGTCCGACACAATCGAGCCGCGTCCTAGTAAGAAATGTTTGTTATTTGTTTGCCGCTGCTTGTTGCAATTGTTGCAATTGGTATTAATGTGCGGTTGCAAAATGTTTTTGTGCGCTTCGAAACAAAGAGATTTTGGGTGTTATCAGTTATCAGGTGTTAAGGTGTGCTTTTCAGACCCTGTACTTTGATGGAGTACAAAAGGGGAAACAGGCGTGGCACAGCCCACAAAGTATACACACACATGTATATACTTCAGATCAGTAGAACGAGCTGTCTGTCTGTCCGTCCGCATTAACAACTAGATCTCGACAACTATAAGAGCTAGAGCAGTCAATTTTGGTATGTGGCTAGCTGTGAACAATACGCAGTTTAGGTTTATTTCAAAAGTCCTATGCCACGCCCAATTTGCGCCCAAAATCAATAAAAACCCGCTTAGCTAGCGTATTATTTAGCTTGAAAGAGCGAAATTTTGAACCTAGCAAGTTGTTATTCGGCACTTAGGTTCTACGCAGTAAGTCGAAAAAATTGGTTTTGGATTTTAAATACCCCTAAAATTACAGCAGGCATAGCTACAAACTGGTAATTTGGCACGTACGTGGCCAATGACGTTATCTAACGACGCTGTGAATTTAATGAGGATTGGATGAGAAACAGCAGAGATATGCAACGGACAAGTATACAGTGTATTCTACTGTCGGTTGCTGGCGACTGATCTGCCGTCCGACTGATCTGCTGGCCTGTGGTGTTATCTATATGTTCTGTTTACCAACTGCATTCGGCGGAATCGGCTCCCCGGTCAGATTGAGCAGCGCGCCCACCTTGAAGGCGTCCGCGTCGGCGCCAAACGCCAGCCAGGTGCCCCCCTCGCGTCCCGGCTCCTGGTCGATGCCTGCAACGGGAGATGGTTCAGTTAACGCTCGGTTTGGGTAGCGGGTTTTCCCACTTACCCCCGTAGACGTGCTGCTGCCCCGGCCACTGGGCCAGGGGACTGGTGGGACGGGCGAAGAACTCGTCCCGATTGGAGGCCAGGATCAGCTTGTAGCCATCGGGAGGCGGCTGGGCGTTGGCGTACAGGAATATCACACACATGCTCGTCACTCGGAATTTCGACTACTTCTGCGCTACATATGGAGGAATCTGTCCCGTTATTGTCAATGTTGTAAATCAGTCTCTTTGTTGCTTTGTTCTGCGCTTAAATTTATTTTTATCGCGAAATTATCGCCGTGCGTTTGCGCCACGCCTGCTTTATATTGTCTCTGCGATTACGGCCGCGTTGATAGCGTCGTGGCCCAACAAAAGTTTGTCAACATTTAAATATGTGCGCATGTTTGTGCATGTTTATATAATTTCGACTTTACACTTTGGCTACAATTTAAATATTGTCGCTGTTATTGTTGCCACCTGGCACGCCAGCGACTATCGATAGCTCGTGTATCGTGTGGCATATCGGCAGCCCTGAGTGCGGCCAGTGCTGCCGACTCAGCTATTTTCACGTCAGAAACAGCTGCCTGTTATTTTGGCTAGTTCAAAACATTAATTTGCTAACTTTCGATAATTACAAACTCTAAAACCTATCGTGTATCGTTTTCAAAAAGGTAATTGCAATTTAAATACTATATCTAGCTAAAATATTTGTTCACGTATTATTGTTAAATTTGGAAATACATAATGTTTATCTACTGTACTGCTAAGTAACCACAAAAATAGCTATTTTTGGCTATTTTGGTTGGCCTGCACTGCTTTAGTTGCCGACCGATAGCTGGCAGCATTGGTCGTGACGCGGACAGTCCGGCAACGCCACGCAACCAGTTGAATGCAAAGGGAACAGCGTCGTATTGGGACTGAGACAATTGTTTTTGTTTTTTTTTTCGGTTGCAAAACACTTGCATATAAACATACATACATATGTACATATGTACAACCCTTGGAACCTACAAAGTGCTAATTTGTATATTTATATGCATGTTGAATAAAGCAGCGTAGTTGCAACGCACGCACACACGCGTAGCCATTGCAGGCATGAACACACGAGCAAAGCGGAGCACAAAAAACCAACAACAACGACGAAAGGGCGTGTGAAGCGCAAACGATAATATAATTGATAAAACAAAACGCAAACAAATACAAAATAAAACAAAACTAAAGCCGCAACGATTCTGCGCCCAAAAGAAAGCAGCCAACAAAACAACAACAACAAAAAACAGGGCATAAAAAACCGAAGCAATTCATCGTCGTCGCCGTCGTCGTCGTCCCTGCGTCAAACGCGGCAATAGAGAAAATATATATGCACACATTTGTTGTATTTGTTGTTGCTAAAAATAGCAACAAATAGACAAAACGAAGCAAGAAAACGCAGACGCTGACGTTGACGTTGACGTTGACGCTGACGCTGACGTCGACGTCGTTCGGACTTTGGGCCTCGCCTGCGTTTTGCCTCAGTGTTGGGTTAGATACAGTTAGCCTGTTGGCCAAACCAGGAGCTTGGCAACAAATAACGGCACATCAAAAGACAGAAATAAATAAAGCAAAACAAAAACAAAACCAAAAACAAAAACAAAAAAAAAACAACGTATTAAATAATAAACGGTAATAAAGCGCAATTGAATAACAAACTATCAACCGCTTCTATTTTTTTGCGTGTCTGTTTTGTTTCGGTGCTTCGCCTCTGCTTGATAACCAGATAACAAGCAAATACAAACGATAACGATAACAGCAGCAGCAGCAATCGTAACAACAACAACTACAACGCATCAGCAGAATGCTTTTGAAATACACAAAAACCAGTGGAGCAGGCGGCGCCGGTTTGGTGGCAAGTTCGTCGTCCATGCAGGCGACCACAACGTATGCGGCGCGGGGAGGCGGAACAGGTTTGTGCCTCTCTTTTCCTCAATTCTTTGGCTCCTCTTTGGCCAGCGATTCGCTTTTACCTTTGTCTCCATATGCATATTTTACTTTATTTATTTACGTATTTATTCAAATTTTTAATTAAATTACAAACTAAATCAATTATTTAAATTACAAATAAAACAAATAGTTCTAATAATAATAATAATTATATTGTCGACTAAGATTAATTACAAATTGAACTTAAGCATAAATAATTTTAGTTACAATTAAGTTAAGGATACAACAAATACTTATCAAATTAAGAACAAAAACAATATATAATAATATATTAATAAAAACTAATAAAACTAATATATAATAATAATAACAACAATGACCCTTGGAAACTCATTGATAACTGCCTTGCTTTTGATAACGGCATATTACAACAAGATCATTATTAGTAACAAACAAAAACAAAAACAAACGAAAAACGAAAAACAAAAAAGAAACGAAAAAAGACGAAAGAAGAGAAGAAAACACAAGCGAGCAAAACAATCACATTTGCGCGCCTTGTTTTGTGGCTGCTTCTCACTTATACGACGCCCCCTTATACCCCCCGCTAACATGCGACACACACACGTGCATACATACATAATTCAAAGCAACAATGTTGCACAGTGGGGCAAAGCAGCAGGCTCTCTAAAAATAAGTAAATAATTAACAAACTCCAGGAAATTTGTAGCAACTACAAACGACGAAAAACGTAATATTGATTATTATTTTAATATATTTTGTCATTCTATTTCTATATTCTGAAAAGCCCAATGAATTCGGTTAATCAACTTTGAAGTTATTAAAGTAAGAAAGAAAGAAAAAAGCAGATCAGATCTTTGGCTAAGCATTATGTTTTTGTCCTCATCAATTTTGGCTGGAATTCTAGCTTATTCGCTAAAATAATAAAGCGTTTTTCGTTTTTTCTTCAATTTTTAGAAAATTTGTATAATCTTTATAGATCTTTAGCTAAGCATTATTTTTTTGTCCTCATCAATTTTGGCTGTTTTTGAAGAGTAGCGGGAATTCTAGCTTATTCGGTAAAATAATAAAGCGTTTTTCGCTTTTTCTTCAATTTGTAGAAAATTTGTATAATCTTTATAGATCTTTAGCTAAGCATTATTTTTTGTCCTCATCAATTTTGGCTGTTTTTGGGGAGTAGCGGGAATTCTAGCTTATTCGGTAAAATAATAAAGCGTTTTTCGCTGTTTCTTCAATTTTTAAAAAAATTGTATAGATGATAAAAAAACAATTATAGATCTGTCGTCATTATTGCGTCCGATATTTGCCCATATTTTTACTAATTTTAAAGAATAGAATATTTGTTTTTTTTTACCTTATTGCTGTTGAAAATGACTTTTAGTTGGGAAACAACAGCAGTATTCAAAGCTTGTGTAATTGATCGACAATGGCATACCCTGTGTCCCAGATGTTGGTGGAAATTTTGCGAATTCTAGAGTACTTGACGCTTCCCCCCTCCTCCAGCCACGGTTTATGCAATTTGTGCAACTTGTGTTTGTTTTCTGTCTGCTCGTTGGGCGTTATATCCTGCATATCCTGTTATATCCTGTCTGCGCTGTCTGTGCACTCGTGTTGATACACCGTTAGCTTGTTTGCTAATGCTCATTTGATAGCATTTAATATGGTGGAAGTCCGAGCAATAACGATAGCCACAGGCAGCCAGGACAACTCGAATCCACTTAATCAAGACGTAAATTGTCCATTTTCCGACCGTCCTTAAGTGCGTCTAATCCACCCGCAAAGTGCCACGTTTCAGTATAAAAATTATATAGATATATGTTTTATATTGAGTATATGATAGAACATATATATCTATAGGTACATAGGTATGTCCGGTTATATTGATCATATCATAATTCTTAGCGGAAATTCCTGTCCAAGTTGTTGCCTACGTCAGTGAGATTTGTTTATTGGGAAATTCTGTGGTGTTTTAGGTCTGTTTGCCATAATTAATTGATCTATTTCATTATTCATATTGGAAACCTTAGAAAGCGAGAACAATTTAGCGAATATGTCGAGCATCCGACCACACCAAGTCTCGTGACTTGACTTAGTCAGCACAATAACAAACTGTCCTCCTCACTCTGTCATCCGTTGCCCCTGCACCTGCCCCTTCCGCTCCCTCTTTCCCATCCCCCTTCCGCTGTAGTAGCTGTAGTCCCTGATGGGTGCCTTACCCCTTTGGGCATATTAAATGCAATTTTCTGCTCTCTAGATTGGTTAATGATCAAGGGGGCGTTGTCGCAACTTTGATTTGCAGTGGCGTGCGGTGTAGAAGGGAGCGAGGGCATATAACTTACAACATTTTATTTACGATATTTGACAAATTCAAAAAATATCTCTAAAAAATCTAAAAAAAATTACTCTTTATTTTAAAGCAATCCCTTTGGAAGAGTTTGCTGCCTACGCCACTGGCGAGTAAGGCAGCTCCAAGTTGCCTAATCAAATGAATGTTTTATTATTGTTGTCATCGCGTTGTCTCACGTTGTTATTGTGCGTCTCGTTCGCACATTTAGTAGCTGTATTATTATTATAATATCCGAGCCCCCACCTCAATTATTTTCTTGTTACGGCAGCGCTGAATGCTAAACGTCTGCATCGGTTATTGACAATGCCGCAATATGTCTATCTATCTATCGCATCGTATTATTAGATATTGCTCTCTCTCTCTCTCTCTCTCTGTCTTCCAACTTCAGTACAATATCATCGTCAAAACAAAATGATTAGTGCTTGTTGTTGTTGGTTTTTTGTTTTGTTTTTTATTGGGTTTTCCCTAGAATTCGCGTTGAATGTATCTAATGTTCTCTCGAGATACATGGCATTTATCCAGGTTCTAGAGTATATCAGCTAGGCCTAACACTAGGTTTGATAATCTACTAAATTTAATTAAAACACTTGGGCCTACAGTCGGACGTAACAGACAATAGAGCCTCGTGTACACATATGGACTGAATAATAGGTTTTTTTTGTGTTTTATATTTTAGTTTAAAGAGAAAAATGTACTTATAAGCATTATATCTTTTAGCATTTTTTTATTATGCACACAGATGCACACAGAATTTCAGTTTGTTTATTATTTTGAATTTCTTATAGATATAAATACTATAATTGATTTCTGAAACATATTATTCAAATTTAATTTGTTTATAGCGCATTTCCGGCCTGACTTTTCAAGCATTGTTTTGTTTTTTTTTTTTGCACAATTACAGTAATGCAGAATAATTTAGCAACAACAACAATAATAATAATAATAAGAATAATAATAATAGAAAATATAGGGACGGGGCAGATCAGTGGGACGGAGGCTACAGTCGGACGTAACCGACCGTAGGAGACCCTTTACTTTGAGTATATGTACATACAAACACAATCAGACGCACACACACTAAGCTACCCGCGTATGCAAGGCACACCACCCCCCCTCTGCCTAGTGCGGCAAATTGTCTGTGGCATATGTTCGCTGTTTCTTATCCGATCGAAACAAAATTCACAGCGTCGATAGATAAGGTCATAAACTAGTTAATTACCAAATTACAAATCAATAGCTTTAAAACTGTGGCTACAGCAGCTTTTTGCGGTTTGCGGGGGAAGGGGGGAGGTATCCCAAATCTAAAACAAACTCGTGCTGCTTACTGAATAGGGGAACCTGAATCCCGAATATGGTGTCTCTAGCTCTTATAGTTGCTGAGATCTAGGTGTTCATACAGACGGACAGACGGACAGACGGACAGACAGACGGACGGACGGACAGACGGACATGGCTATATCGACTCGACTTGTCGTCCTGATCAAGAATATATATACTTTGTGGGGTCTGCCACGCCTCCTTCTGGGTGTTACACACATTTCCTTTTTGCACTAAACTAATAGACCCTTTTTACTTTTTTTAAAGTAAAGGGTCTAAAAACAGCCCCAACGTCAACAAAAACAATAACCAATCAAAGTCTTGTATGGACAGCGCCCATAACAATTATATAGAATTTTCGTATGATCATACAATATCATATAAATAATATATATATACATATATAAATACAAAGAGTTCTAAGCAAATATTAACTGATTAGCTTTTAAATGCTATATTGGAATAATATCATTGATAATATTCTTATTTTTCATATAAATGTTCCGATAAATATTACATAGATCCGATAGATATTATATTAGCTCTGATCATCTCTATCTTACGCCTTCATCCGAGATTGTTTTCCTCTTGCCTCAGGGGCGACAAAGGAAGATTTTGATTGAGATTATAATAATATTGCCCTCAAGTTGATTTGCTATGAAGCTCAACTGCCAATTGAAGGCTATAGACAAACGGGGAGAGGGCGGATATGGAGATACGGCTTGGATATGGATTCGATGTGCCGGAAATGCCGCAACTGTAAATGTTGCAGTGCAGTCGGTGACGTAGCAAGCAGAGATCGTCACCGATCGTGAGTCCCCTAATAGCCGGTTTTAGGAGCAGGAAATCGCTGAGGGTATAATGGTTTAGTCATGCGGTTTGCACTTGCTGGCTTACAAAGTGTATTTAATTGTCATATGCATGATTATTTATGGGGCTTGGAGTATCTTATTAAAGGTGATAAATAATGAGAATAATTTCTAATTATTTCATGACTGGAAAATATTCAGAATTTATATCGGGTTTATCTGTTATTGCTAATTGCAAATTACAATAAATTGAAAAGCATTTCACGCATTTTCTCCAACTTTAAATCATCAAATGCTGTCGGTTGCGCACGACTGTAGCCTTAATACCGTTTCGGGCAATAAAGAATCTGGTTGTTGACTGCACATACCCTCTGAGCTTAACAATTTAGATAATTAGTTGTTTACTTGAAGCAATTTCTTTATTGTTTTTTATTATTATTATTTTTTTACTTTTTTCTTCTTTTTTGGGTAGGGTAACAAGACTGAGGACCCCTTTAAACGGAAGTTGTAAACAGTGTGACGTCAATTGTTGCCAATCGACACTATGGTGCAAATTTCTTAAATTAATTGTCATTATTAATGAAATAGCAGGAATCGAGACACTCTTTTCCTTTGCAAACAATTAACTCTTTAGTTTATAATTACCCAGCTCTACGAATTTGAATGAGGGTTTGAGACCAGATGCTAAATTATTTGGAAGCGCTGAGTATCAAAAATTAACACTAAACAGATATTCTTCAGATTTTCGGAGATACAATTTGTTTTAGATTATTCGCAATAGTGATTGCATATAAACTATCATAAAATCTAAACCTTTGAATCGATTAAAGTTATTAAAAATCGAAATCATATATATACCCCGATATCTGGAGAGCTGAGAACAATTGATAAGCATAGTGTGAATTTCTTAAATCAGCACCCAATTAAATAATATATATGTTTTGAATAGATTTTAATTTTATGTCGAGCAGTGTAATTATTTATTTAAATCCAATTGTTTTATTTTGTCAAACGAAATAACAACATTCACGTTTACAGGGTATGCTAGTTAGTCTGCACTGCTCTTGACAATTTGCTAGTCAATTGCCTTTAATATTTGATTGTAGTTCCTAAATTTTGTTGTTTGTTCTTCTTGTTGTCTCTTGATTCATTCTCATTTCGCCTTGAACTGCCATTCATTTGGGTTCGTCTTCTGTCTCAGGCAACAATTAAAATGATAACTAATAATCAAAAAAGGCTCGTTCAACATCGTTTGTCAACAGCATCGAGATACACACACAGTGCACACATATCAAATAAATTATTATTCTTGCCTTTGCGCACTGGTCAACAACCCGTGGTTCTATTGGTTAGGAAAGGATGTTGCAACTACCTAACTGATGTGCTTGTTAGATACCTCGTCAGTTGTTTTCAACTTCTACAAAACTCTATGCTATGAATTTCATTGCGATCGGATGTGAAACAGCTAAGATATGCAACCGACAATTTGCTCAAATGAATTGGAACAGCATAAGCTAAAATTTAAAGATTATATAAAAGCTTTTCTAATGTAAACCTTGAGTGTTTTAGCTGTTTGTATACCTCTACTTTAATAATACTACATATTATATTACCAGAGTGAGATTTGGATAAGTTTTAGATGTCGATGATTTGTTTTAATTGATTGCACTTTGCACAAGAGAAAGAGTCGTCATAAGATGTTGTTTGTATATAGTATAGTAAATGAATTTTGCACTGTTTTTATTTGTTGGGTGTTTGTTTTTTGTGGGTAGTGTCAGAGTGACGAGCCCCAAAATTGAGGAGAGAAGAGGAAGAACAATTGAACAGCACTCGGCAGACATGGACGAAAATACAATAAATACATTGATTGGGGCCCAGCCTTCGACAAATACATATAAAAATCATGAGTTCTCCGTTATAGTTAGCGGCTTACTGGGTGTGGAAAGGGAGGTAAGCAGGGGGGTCGGCTGATACCAGGGCTGCAAACATAAATCGACAATTATGCATACCCTGTAATATGTTTCTGTATATCATTTTTTGTATAATGTTTTCCAGAATTATGTATGTCATGATATTACACAATTCTCGACTCAGGTCTCATCGATATGATTGAAAGTTATAGTGATTTGGATTAATTTATGATTTCAATTTCTTGAATTTAAAAAACATCCAAGATATTAAAATATTGACATGTTATCTATAAAATTCCATGATTATCAATCGATATTTTAGATATGTTACTACTGGCTAGTTATGATCAACCAAACGATTATAATATTGACCATATAGTGAACATATCCGTACTCTAATCTATTTTGTTAGCAGTTTCAGCTTGCTTTTTATTTGCCATATGACTCAAACTTTTGAAATGTCACAAAACATCGCTAAATTGTTAAATTGTCAATGATCATTAAGATGATTTTAGCACAAACAAATCAAGAAGTTTCGCCACGCATCAATAACATGATAGACAGACAGATACCCTGCAATTTGCAATAGATTTATTACAGAATAACAGCTCTCTCCATCCGTCTTTATGAACGTACTGAACAACTAAAAAGCTAAATATAATTTGTAAAAAATTTGTGTAAAATTTTATACGTATCGCAGCAGCAATGCTTCTTACTTATTTGTCTGTACCAACGAGGCAAAGCCAGCAATATTCTTGTAATATAGGATAAGATATTTTGAATACGCTTTGGAAAAGCAAGCGAAATCATTGCTTAAGCGCTTTCAACTTAGCGTGCGCCCGACTGATCAGCTGCGTATCTACTATTTGACTTGTTGTAGCTTACTTTCTCTATCTTTTCTGCACTCGTTATCTCACATAATTTATTTTGTGGGTGGCTCTCAAAGTTCTTTGTCTCTGAATTGAATCTTCTCTCTCTTCATCTCTCTCTCTTTCTCTGACTCTCTCCGTTTCTTTCTCTTACTTGTTTTAAGCTTGTCCATACATATTCCTTATTTATCTGTTCTCTGCAACTGATGATTCCTTTCAATGTTTTTGTTCTTCTCTATTGCGTTGTCCACAATAGTATTATAACAATAACAATAGCAATAACAATAACAAAGCGAAAAAGCAAATGGCAAATAGCAATAATAACGAAGGCAGAGGCAAATCGAGAAACGCGCCACAAAAAAGCACGCGAAACGCGCTCAAGGTTGCGATACTTTGTTAATTTTCATTGAGACAGACAGCATCAGAGGAAGAGAGCGCGAGAGAGGAGCAGAGAAGCCGAGAGAGAAGACTGAGAGAGGGAGGGAGAATACCAGAGATATGTATATAGATTAGATGTCTGAAGAAATTATGAATTATCATCGCACAATTACAGATGTACACAGCTATGTATGTATGTATGTATGATGTATGTATGTATGTATGTATGTACATTTGTATGTAAATAGCAACGTATCAGTCCGAGCATACAGACATACATACTATATCTCTTTGCGCATCTTTCGCTTAAGTAATCCATAATATAACATTAGTGTGTAGTAGTAATATTCTGATGAAATTCATCAGCAGAAGCGGCTGCTATATAGGCCTGTGTATAGGTAGTATCAGTGCACTATTTAACACTTTAATACAAGGCATTTATTTGGCATATAACTTGAGCTTCGTCTAGCCAGAAATTAGCAAGAATTTATGCGTCAACTTTATGGTAGCTAACAAAAAGCAAGTTTCATTACGGAAACGAAACAGCGAAGAAATGCAACAGACAATGTAGTGTAGTTGATTTGCCCCACAATCCCATTGTTTGTCCTTGTTTGTCGTTCTATTTGGAATACAAAGTGCAGGGGCTGCTACTGTTTGTTACATGCGACTGTAGTCTACCGTCCGACTGGGCAGCTCTGTCCTTATGCTATAATGATTACTCACACACACACACACACACACACACACACACACACACTCACACACACACACACACACATGTCGGACAAAAAAAAAGAGTAAATAATTTAATGATTTAACAACAAACAAACAACAGCAAGGAGAGCATCAGGCGCACGCACGCGTCTCGTGACACATTGAGACGACAACAACAACAACAAAAACAAAAACAATGACAATCAAATAAAAAAAAAAAATAAATAAAAACCAGAATGGGCGGAGCAGATCAGTCGGACGGGCCCGACTGTCTTATACCCTGTGCCAAAGCTCGCGCTGCGCGCTCGCAAATACAGTATAAAATGTATTTAAATATTTTACATATAATTGAATTTATTTATATTTTGTGTTGATTAACCGATTTCAATGCGCTTTTCGAGATAGTTAAATATAATAGAAGAGAGTTAGTGTTCCAAATTACAACATTCTATGTTCAATATTACGCTTGTTATTTAACTAACTAACGTCTAATATTCGTGTGTTTGAATTCAAGCGCCAAGCAACATGCTTGGTATTGCTGTCCCTCTCACACGCTATTCCCACACGTATAGCGGCTGCGCTTGCAATGCATGCTATATTACGTCGCTTATATCTCGTTTGTTTATAAAACGATTTCAATGCGCTTTTCAGGACAGTTAAATATAATATAAGGGAATATATATTCAACAATAACAACATCCTATGGTTAATATTACGCTTGTTTCTGAACTAAAAGTTCAACTATTGTGAAGCTTATATCTCCTGTGTTTCTTAACCGATTTCAATGCGCTTTTTAGGATAGTTAAATATAATACAAGAGAGCTTATGTTCCGAATAACAACCTTCTATGTTTAATATTACGCTTGTTATTCAACTTTTTGTGTTAAAAATTCGAGGTTATGTGAGTTTTATTGATTTTTGGGCGTAAAGGAGGCGTGGCATCCAATTTTCGAAATAAACTTGATCTGCGTAAGATAACTACCTATCTATAGCAACCAAAACGGCATCTCTAGCTTTTGTAGTTGCTGAGAACGACGCGTTCATACAGACAGACGGACAGACAGACAGACAGACGGACATCGCTAAATCGACTCAGCTCGTCACCCTGATCAAGAATATATATACTTTGTGGGGTCTGCCACGCCTCCTTCTGCCTGTTACATACATTCTGACAAAGTTATTAACCCTGTTTTCCCATTTTTCAATGGGCACAGGGTATAAAAAGACAATAACAATGACAACAATAGCAAATTTGGTCGTACTTTTCACGTGCTTGTTGTTGTTGTTGTCTTTGACAGATTTCTGTGAAACTCGTAGATTTGACAGTTTGAAATCAGATTTGCAATTTACGTCATATGAAAAGTTAACACATGCACAGCCACATTACGTACGTACAGGCGGAACTGTATGCACTGAGAGAAAAAAAGGCTAGACTAAATTTTTTTTATTTTTATTTTTTTTTTAAGTATAAAAATGTTTTTATTTATTTGTATGATATACCACTACTGTAATGTAGTAATTTCTATCATAGTTTATTATAATAATTCTATTATATATTTTCAAGACATATTAGTCTCTATGTGATATACTCTATGAGTATGACAATTATATGAATAACTTTCATATTCATTATAAAACAGACAAATCAAATTTGTAGAGTCTAGACTTGGAATATTTAATATGATTATAATCAATACGCTAAATAATATATGCATTTATTTTGGAGCTGTAGCTAGTAGGTTAGTCCAGCAAGCACAACTGTGGCCTAAGTACAGGGTATACACGAAAAACTTTCAGTAAGAAGATTGTGTTTGTAGTACGCAATAAAGTAGCTTTTGGCCGCTTTACTTTGGATTTATCAATTGGAGCACTTTTGGTTTTTCAAGTGTAAATACAGATGTGAATGTGTATGTATGTATGTATGTATATATGTACATTAGCATACGCAAAACTTGGCGCTCTCTCTCTCTCTGAATAATAGCAAAAAATGTAAACAAAATGTTATCAGCAATCGAGCAAAAGCGACAACAACTGGCACAGCTCACGCCCAGCTCATAAAGATACAGCCACACTAATGTATTTACATACATATAAAATGTACAAACATACATACGTACATTCATATATACCTTCTCATACATTTTGAGGTTTGTCCCGTCTGCTTATTTTTTGCCATTTACCGTCTAGCGAATTTCACAACATATCGCGAATTAAGAACGAAGTTCGACAATAACATACAATCATACATACATACATACATGCATACATACATACATACATACATACATACATACATACATACATCAGGCATACATACATAGCTTCATACATCTATGTATAGTTGAGCATGCGTACGAACCTGCTGTGTGGCTAAATATTTCATTATCAAGGTTTCTATTTTCTTATTAAAGTCGACATAGCCCCATGTTATGGTAATTTCGAGTGCCAGAGGCGAAGCCAACAGTCGAGTGTGCTCTGCTCTTTAATATATTTATAGTATTTCCTATGGGAGTTGCTAAAGTCAAAAACTGGTTATTGTAACCAAAACTAAACCATAGCAAATCAAATTGATTCAATAACAATAACAAAAACGATAGGAATCGCAAGCTCATCGATATCGATAAACTTCGATTAACTTGATTCGGCTTTAGCACAGAAAGTGCGTTAAGTTTATTACCAAATCCCCAATTTTATAATTATATATTTCATTTCCTTGATTTTATATAAAATTCTAAACATTTTTCGAAATATGTTGTATGGCATATTTATTTTACCTGCCAGATTGGCAGAATCGACCACTGTGCGGCGCACGCCAAATACTGATTCCACGTGTCGTGCCCATGACAGATGAGCTTAAATCGTAGCAAATATTTACACACAACACAATGCTCATTTACAAACATACAACTACGCACATTCACACACACACACACACACATAGATACTAAGGCAACTCACACAGACACAGGTGAAATTCATTTTCATACTGTTAACATAATTATAATCTCTCGTTCAATACTACAACACTTATTACTACATGCATTGATACAACAAATAATCTATTCACTGTGCAGTATTATGTACTTATCTTTTACACTGAGAAAAAGTCTAGTATCTACGTTTGAAAATAGAAATTCTGAAATTCTATAAAAATAATGTTCCAAAATTAATCAAAATTCAAACAAGCTAAGTACTATTTAAACCCAATAAAACAAGATATTGTTAAAAAAGCAAAGAAATAAATGTAATTAAAATATTTATATATAAAAGAGAGATATATAAAAGAGAGATACATAGAAGACAGATATATAAAATATATACAGATAGAGACAGAAACACCTTCTAGTGCACTCTTCCAACGATTATGTATTACATTTCGTTCCATTGTTGAAAAAGTTGATTATCTATCAATATTGAAATGTGCGAATATATCGATCAAGTGAATGGGAATTCAAGTATTCGTAAGCTCGACGTTGCTGAATGTGTGAATATGTGTTAGGGGTGTGTACAGATCCAATGAGTACTTTTGAATGTGTGAATACCTGTTGTACGAATGTGAGTGCAAGTTTTGGGTACGGCTTTCTTTGCGAGAATTTGTTATTCGCTGTCCCGTTGGCCACGTGATTCAAGTGCCACAACAAGTGCCCGGAAGTGAATCTAGACATTTGACATACATACATACATGTATATGCTATATATACATATATATGTATGTAGGCTATAGCAAGATCTTTGCAGTTTAAGCATAATCATACGTACATATGATTGTGTGTATGGTAAATAACAGCAGATTATGCGATGCGACAATCGTTTATTTCATAATCAACACCAGGCATTACTTTCGCACTTTTATAATCCATTTATTGGGGTCTCCGCTTTCCCCTATGGGGTATACATAGTTGGGCGTACTTCATTAGTTATAGTTACTATTTGTACGTTACTATATATATAGTTTTTGCGTACTTATCACAGTTTACAATCGAGTTTACCCCCTTTCCCCATTCAGTAGTACACAGGGTGTTAAAATTAGATCATTGAGTAGTGCTGGAGGCTAAATTACTGTCTAATATTATTGTTGTTACGAGTTTATTATTATTTAATACCGATTCAACCTTAAAACATTCGTACTACAGACAAAAGTCAAAGCACGCACAGTTTTAGAAATATGTAATTTGCAAGTTTTTTAAAGGATATTCTAGTTGTAGAAAATAACAGATGGTTTCCGAGTTGAATCTTAATACGAATAACTCTCAAACCGTCCTATGCACTTTAATAGGTTTCGTATTGGAAAAGTCTTGAGCTGAGGCTGTTATCTGCACTCTTGATGGACCTTACATGCGTCTGGCAGCTGACTGAGCTCAATGGTGCAGATAAACATAATGAACATTGTCGGTTGTCCGTTGTCCGTTGTCTGTTCTGTTCAGAGTGTATAGCTTTTTAGTGGTATAATGTGTTTAATTGCATAGTACAACGCACAGCAGCAAACCAATTACAACAAATTTAAGCAAATTAATAAAACATTCTTAGACCCTGCACCTTGGAAGGTCTATTAAGTTCGTGCAAAAGGGAAATGTGTGTAACACCCAGAAGAAGGCGGAGCGGACTCCACAAATATATTCCTTATGTCCATCTGTCTATCTGTCCCTTGATCTCGCAAACTATAGGAGCTACAGACACTATTTTTGGTACTAAGGCAGTATGCAGATTAGGTTTGTTTTAAGAATTTTGATACCTCTCGCCTTTCCCACGCTAACCGCAAAAAATCACAGCAGCCACAAATTTAAAATCCACAGAGTTGTGTTCCATCGATGTTTTGAATTATCTTTCTATCGGATAAGAAACAGCGAAGATATGCAACAGACAAATTGCTCCACTTTACAGTGACTAGGGAAACATAAAGTACAGGCTTTGCTACTGTCGGTTCCATCCGACTGTTGCGTTCCGTCCAACTGATCTGCCCGTCCTTACTGGTTTATTTTCGTTCGTTTTGATTTGGACTTTTTTCATGTCTTGCTTTGAAGTCTTTTTTGCTGTTTTGTCTATCGCACAAATCATTTGCGCTGCTATTTTATGACCAACAATTACTCGTAAATACCCAAAAAAGAAGAAAAAAAATCGGAATGGCTGAAAACGTTTTCAATAACAACAAGTTGAGCAGACATTCACAAATATACACACATCAAAATGTTTATAATTAAAGTTTTTTGCTATACATATTTTATTTTTTTATTTGGTATTTGTTGTCGTTGCTCAAACAAAAATATTTACATTCAATGCATTATAGCATTTGCTGTTTTTTAACTGATACATTTCTATTATTTTGACAACCAAAGCAACAAAATTGGATAGGACTACAGTCGAGGGCAACATAGATTTTTAGATTATCGGAGTATCGTATATAAATCTGCAAAATTTGCAAAACTTCCAAAGGATGCTGTTGATGAATCGTCTTAATTCTAAGAATTTATTTTGATTAGTGCACAAAAATGAATGCTGCTTTTTTGGTGGGGTTCCTCAAGTCCAGGTTCAGTTCTTTGCGTTGTTATTAATTCGTTGTTTTCTTTGTATGTTTGTTTGTTTTTATGGTTAGCATGTTTAATGTTTGTTTATTTTGATGTACGGACAATTTATACATATATAAGTGAGTGTCGTATGGAGCGCAAGATGTTCGTCAATCGAAATTTGAGATAAATCGAACGAAATCGTGATTTCGCATTTAACATTATTAAGTTTTGTTCAGCTTGTTCAGCACAATGTATATTTCTGAGTTATAAAGCTGATATCAAAATGAGGCCGTCTGTTTTTTTACACCCTGCACTTGAAAAGAGTGCAAAAGGGTTTATTCGGTTAGTATAAATGTGAGTCGATATAGCCATGTTCGTCTGTCCGTCCATTTAAACACCTAGATCTCTCAAGGTATATTAGCTAGGCTTTCCTATGCTTTAGACAGATCTATTATTGCATTACGATCGGATGAGCAAAAGCGAAGATATGTAACAGACAATTTGCTCGACTGCACAGAGGGGGAGAGTGCACACACGATTTGTGCATACATGCATAGCTTGCCTCTTTGTGTGTATTATTGAAACACATAGTACAGAGTCTCCTGCTGTCGGTTACGTTCGACTGTAGCCTTGCACTCAACTGATCCGCACATCCTTGCTGGTTTTTTTTTGTTCCATGGATTGGGTTGAACCAATTAACCAGCTGTTTGTTTGTTTGTTTTTTTAATGCAGAGACCAGAAGCTGAATGCATAAATGCGATTTAAATAATATAAAAAATTTAATAAATTAATTTAATAAATTAACAAAAAGATCGCCCAGAGTTCGTTATCAACAAATTATCGTACAGACAACTATATACCCTGGCTAAAACTCTCTACTCTTCCCGCCCCTTGCCGGGGATTGTCTCAGTCTCATTATGCATTTCGTATGTATAATTTATAACATTTTTTGTGACTGATGGATCAGCTATATGATGACAACAAAAGTTGTTCTCGCGTTTCGTGTTGTCAAAGTTGTTGTGTGGATTTGTTGTTGTTGTTGTTGTCATATTTACGCATGAATGTATTATATTATACCCTACTTGGTAAATGCGTGGCGACCCGACAACAACAACACCAACAACGCAACAACGCCAACAAATTACATTAACATCAACAACAAAACAGTAGCTTAAAATATAAAAAAAAAAACACTGCAATGGGCTGGGTTCAAGGTTAAAACCTGTACTTATTAACACGGTTTATTGTACTTTGTAAACTGCAAGTTGCAGCAACAACAATAAACAGAACAAAGTTTTGACCCTTAAGAACATTGGCGTCTATAATTATTTATACGATGTTTCATTTGTTTTGGAATTTTTCCATATTATAGGAGCAGCTCCTAAAGGCCCAGCTCTCAGGGCATACGGATGCCTGAAAAATAAATAATAAATGAAACAATCACTGAGTGCACTCGACTGCAGCGTACTATAATAATTACAGCATTATAGCCTATTCTAGGGGGAAATTGGTCACTAAAACTTATACATATATGTAAGTGCTATTCGATTGTCATGAAACTCGGAAAATAAGTTTTAAGTTTATAGTCTACTTATCGGTAGCTCTGCCCAAAATGCAACTTTTTACCTAATAAGATTTTCAGTCAAAGTAAAAAATAATGGAATTTGATCTGAACGAATTTTTGAGCAATAAGACTAAGTAAATAAAGCTAATTCTTGGCGCATATATTATGGTTAATGCTAGTCGTAAAACGATTAAAACGAAGCACATTCATCAACAAGCAACGCTGCGTATGAGCAATATTTTGGTTGCGTGTTAACTGAAAGGAATGCGGCGTTTTCGATAAAGCAGTGTGAAAGAGAATTAGAGAAAGAGCAAGATAGAAATGAAAGGGATTGAGGAAGAACGAGAAAAAGTGAGAGAATAGAGTTTCTATTCTACAGAGAAAAAGGAGGTTAGAGATTTATGTGAAAGGGGATAACGGATAGAATGAGGAAGGGATGGATATAATGGGAAGGAAGAGGCAAATAGTGAAATATTAAGAAATAAAGAAATAAAAGATTATAGTTAACAGATAAATTAATAGACATATCTAAAAAAAAAATGCTGAGATTTGTTTGCGCTAGATTAATTTTCACATATTTCGCATAGTTGCCTCGCTAGTGAATAATTCTCTCCTCCCCGAATTGCCATTCTTCTGCACACGAATTGCGCCGAAAAAAACAAACTATTATCACGATAATAACGTCAAACAGCGATCGACCAACTACGGCGGATACGGCTGCGGCGTACGTTGATTGTGATAATGATTCAGGTGCGTGTTTTTTCTTCTATTTGTGATATTTGATATTGCGCCGTGCTCTTGCCTTTTACATATGTTGTGTATTTATTTAGTTACGCGCTATTTTTTCCAGTTTTTTTTATTATTTATTTATTTTGGTATTTGCTTTTATCATTTGTGCCCGGCTGGAGCCACTGTGCACAGTGGGTCGGCGTGTCACGGCGAAAGTTCTGTTAATGATCGCAGACATTTTGATAGCACGACATGATCAATGTGCGCACGGGCCAATGAGAATTTAACACCATAAATGTTGTATACAGATATACATATATATAAATATACATATTTGTATTATTTTGTCGATCGTGCGATTGTCGAGGCGTGAAGAGTTTTACTTTGGCTCTCGATATACAAGAGCATGTTTGTTTGCCTATCGATCTAACTATCGATTAATGGTGTCAAGTTTGTTTACAATTGATGTAATGCTTTTTGATAACAAATGCTAGGGATGCACGAAATTGCTTGGTGTCGATGGCATCTCTAATCGATAACATCTGCTATCGACTCGAGGAGTGAATTAATTAATTCAATGAATACGTCTAAAATGCACATTTAAGCCATTATTATAATAATAGCCATGTTATAACCACAATAAAAATAGTTTGGTGAATATATATGTATATATATAATATATATTTAATCTACTAGCTGATAACTATTTGCGTGCTAATTGAATGTATTCAAACTGATTCACTTATTCAGTATTCAGCATTCAGTGTCCACATTTGATACGCACGTCTGCAATTCATTGAAAATTGCGTGCTTAATAAATGTGCGTTGAGCTTATGCAAAGGCTGTTAATTAACATTAACAGCAGCCGCAACTGGAGCAGCGCAAGGCTACAGTCGGACGCAACCGACAGCTGGAGACCCTGCAGTTTGCATACATTAATTACTACAAAGTAATTTAATTCGCATTCGCTATCGATTATACACTGAGCGCAAGTATGTAGCATTGGGCGGTCTGCCACGCCCAATTTCCCATTTGCCTTACTTAAGAGACCCTCCTGCACTTTTCCGAAGTACAGGGTCTAATGAAAACTGTCTCAGCTGCTCTCTTGCTGTTTGTCTGTATTGATATTGGCTTCAATTGACACTGCTGCTGTTCTTGCCGCCTGCTGCTCCTCCCACTTCTATTGGAGCGTTTCTTATTTTGCTGCTGTTACTTTACATACCCTGTACCCATGAAATTGGTAAAATCAGGGGTAATATCTTTGGGCGAATGTGTGTAACAGGCACAAGGAGGCGTGGCATAGCCCATAAAGTATGTTTATTCTTAACCAGAAAGACGAGTTGAGTCTACCTAACGCTGAGATCTCGAAAACTTTCAAAATTAGTGCAATAGAGCCATATTTTACGCCGTATTAAAAACCAGTTTAAAACCAAAAAACAAGCGTAAAATTGTAGAAAGAATTGGGTTATTTAGAATAAATGAAATCTGTTAATAAACACCTAAGATATTTGAGAAAGTATATTGCAGACTTTGCCTCGCTATAGGGTACAGGGTATTCCATGGTCGGGCGCGTCCGACTGCTCCGCCCCAATCGGTTTTGCTTTTATCAATTTGCGCTTGCAATCAGAGAATCACAGTCAAGAGTGTGACCAAAACGAGCACACGATGAGACCAGGCGCGCGCTGCGCTCACAAACACATTGAAATCAATTAAACCCGTTGTCAGCGCCGCAACAACAACATTTCGCTCTTCGGCAATTGTCGTTGTGCCCGGCACGAACGGCCACGCGCACACTTGTTGTTGTTCTTGCTACAACCGCTGCATGCACGGTTGCCACTTCACCGGACCAAAAGGAACCAAAAGTGAAATTAAAAAACAAAAAAACAAAATAGAACTCAAATGTGCAACGCTTATCTCTTACTTTTGTATACATTAAATTATTGTATAACCCTATGACATAAGTTACTACAGACAGTGACAGCAAACCATAACAAATAAAAAAAATGAATAATATTTAAAAAAAATAATAATAAACTCTTTTCAAATGAAACTTATTTTAAAAGACCTCATTTGTGTAATTTTCTAAGAATTTAATTTGACGTTTTGTCATTTGAATGACGGGAATTAGGACATAAAGTAATAGAAAGCTTTTGCATACAAAATATTTTATAAATCAAAGAATACAATTTTACTACAATTTTTATAAATTTTTTATAAATGTATTTTAATAAGCAATAGAATGTACTATAACAACACATGACTTTATTTTTATAAATTTGTGATTTAATACCTCATGAACATGTGTTTTATATACAGAAAGGACAACCGCATGCAAAATATTGAAAATCCCTGCAAAAATGTTTTTAAAACATATTTGTATGGGGTTTGTTTAAATTTGTATGTTAATTTCGTATGTAAACAAATTTTATAATAAACATATTCATAGCACATTCTGAATTATTCAAATTTTTCTCATATTTGAAGTGAAAAAGTTATTTTTTGATCATTTCAAAATAGCCAACATTAAATATAGTAATTATCAAGAGCTACAAGTTTCAGCTTTCGTCAAAATAAAATAATGGTTGAGCGTAATTTATTTTATTTATTTTTGACGCGATAAAAGTTTCTATTGATAAAAAATAAAAATCGAGAAATAAATAAAAAATATAATAAATTTGGAAATAACAAATACTGTATTGGAATTTGTTGCTCAAATGAATAAAAAAAAAAAAAAACACCAATTTTAGCACCATTGTGGCAACTGGGGCTGCTGCTGCTACTGCTGTTTCGAGTGTCTGCTGCGTGCTCACACTTGTTGCTCGCGCTCTCTTTCAAGCGATGCTCTGGGCGAGGCGACAGCAGCAGCAGCAACAACAACAGCAGCAGCAGCAGCAGCAGCAACAACAGCAACAGCAGCAGCAGCATTGGAAAGCCAAGCAGCCGGCGGCACAGGGCATCATTACGGTTTGTCGTTCTTTGGGATTTTAGTTCATCGATCTCAGCGTAAGTGTTCGCAACGTTCGGTTCGGATCGGAGCGGATCGGATTGGATCGGTTCGGTTCGGTTCGTTCGCGCGCTCGTCGGCTATATAAACAAAAATATTTTGGATTTTTCTTTTTTCTTTTTATTTTGTTTTTTGTTAATATATATATATATTTTGTATTTTGAGCGCGACACTGCTTAAAATGATTAGCAATTATTGGCTGATTTTTTTCACCTTTTTTTTTATCATGATTGCTGATCGTCATGTGTCTTCTGTGTAGTATTTTTTATGCTGTGCGTGTGCGTGTTATATTGTTGTTGCCTTTTTATCAGCAGCAAAAAAAATACAATAAAAAAAACTAAAGAGCAGCTCGCGACGTCAGTTACTGCTTGGTTATCACCGTCTCTTGTAGTTGTGGTTGTTTGTATACCCTGTACCCTAAATGGTTGGAAACAGGGTTAAACTTTGGGCAGACCCCACCAACTATATATATTCTTGATTAGTGATGGGCAGATTTAGAACTGTCCGTCTATCCGTCTTAATGTTTGAATGATGAGATATCGAGAACTATAATAAGTCGAGCAGCCTTTTTTTATATATATAGATAGATATAAACAATAGGCTGATCAAGTTTATTTCAAATATTGGATGTCACGCCTCTTTTCCACCCTGATCAGTAAAAACCGAATAAATAATATAATATTCAGAATATTATTTATTTATCCTAAAAAGCTAATGGAAATCGGTTAACAAATACAGAAGATATTCACAAAACAATATTGTAATATTTAAAATAGAGGGTACAGGGTATTCTACAGCTGCTTTTCGTATTTTTGTGTCGTATTGTCGTCGTTTATAGTTATCGTAGCCGCCGACTTTGGCTCGATCGCGCCTTAATCGACGTTCGGTTTTTATCATTTGCCGAAATAAAAAACACGCACGCGCCTGCAGCCGGAAAACGTTTGTGCGAAAACTCAACGCTCGGAAAAGCGCAACAATAAAAGCAAAAACAAAAAACCAAAATAAGAACCAACCCAAAAAATTAGAGCATTACTGAGTTTAAAGTGGCTTATCTTATCGCTTCGCTTACCCCTTCTGCTAGCACCCACAGAGACCAGAGCTGAGCAGTTTTAACGGCATTTTCAGTAACAGATCCCCCATAAAGAGCTAACAAACGTAGACCGCACGTATCTATATATGCCTACATATATATATGTATATAAAAAACCGCGTATTAAACAATATATTTATTTCAATAATACCAATTTTAAATAAATTTTAAACATAGAAATCATAGATTCATAAAATAAATTTTTAATAGCTAAACATTATTTTTTAATAAAATGTTCAAATGCTCAAAACGAAAATTTTGCAAAAACTTAGCAAATTAATTACTCAGATTGCCAGCCTGAGATTAAAGTGAAGTGCAGTCAAAAAATATTATTTGCCAAATAGAACAAAATTAGGAAACAACGAACTGAAACTTCAAAAATAAAACTTATGCTTTACGCCGCTCTTTGTAACACCTTTTCGTGCAGTTATCCTTTATAAAATAATCTTATATAAAATAATCTGTTTGTAATTAAGACTCGACATTTTCGAAATAGTTACTCAATATTCAAATCTAGTTTTTGTCCCTTTATAAAAATAAAAATTATAAAAAAAATTATGTCGTAACGTCAAATACTTGTTGTGAATAAAATCAGACAGACAAATTTGCAATAAAAAAATGTATTTTAAATTTATATATTTTTGTCATACCAGCTTTAAATAGTTTCTTGATCAGAGAGTTAAAATCCATTCTATAATTTCCCTTCAGATTCATGCATATTTTTGTGTAATTATGCCAACATTAAATAACAGAACTAAAAAAGCATATGATGTGCAATTAGCCTGTACGTAAAAGACCCTTAATTATTTTGAAACTTTTACTAAAAAATTCCAACAAGGACAACCGGGTTTATAGTATTTCTCTGTTTCCTGTAAAGTTGCTGTTTTTTTTTTTTTTTTTTGAAACCCCGACTAAAGTAAAAGGGCTTAGCGAACCGGTTATCCGTGCAAGTACAGGTATTTTTGTGCATAACTGTAAAGTCAGGAAGCAAACGGAGTAGCAGGCTTCAAGGTGCTTGAAGTACACCCCAGCATACCTGTACCTGCTAATTATCATGATCGCCATCGTTATTTTAATGGGTATCTTTGGCATAGACTTTGAACTGTTTAGGAGTAGTGTGGCCAACACGCAAACACTTAAAAAACAAAACGAACATAACAAGAATTCTGCTTTGGGTTTTAGCTTGATTTTCGTCTCTTCTTCAATTCCCGCATTCCACGCAGTTTCGTACGGTTTTGCGCTGAATGAAATGCGAATTTCGAAAACAAAACAAACGTATACGAATGGTTTTTTTTTTTTGTGTATTTTTTATGAACTTTAAGCGAATCGCGCGCGTTTTCGGCGCTTGTTTTATTTTTAACTTTTTTTTTCGCACTACAAAAAAGTTGTTTTGCTGTTTTCGTTCTTTTACAGCAGGTAAAACCCAACAAGAACAAGAACAACAAAGAAATAAAAGCGCAGAGAAGAGAGAATACACACAACATGTATTAAGAATGAACGCTTAACTAGAAATCAAAAATAAGAGAATAAATACAACAAAGTTTGTGGAAATGCGGAGCGCAAAACAACAGCAAAACCTAATAAATTTAATTAAATTTAAAAAAAAGTCAACAACAACAACAACAAGACATTCAAGTAATTAAAGTGCCAAATATAAATATTTATACGTATATGTTTTAAATATATTTAAATCAATAAAGCCCACACCATAAAAATTATTAACTTAATAAATGCTACAAATAATTTATACACAATTCATGCAGTAATTAATAATCAACAAGTCACATTTGAATACATAATTATATATATATAAATATATATTTATATTAAATTCAACAACTTACAACAAGTGCGAAAACACCAAACAAAGGCCACAAAATGCGTTTCACCTACAATCAGTATAAATATTACGAGTCCGGCTATCGTATTCCATCCAAAATGCACAATCTGACCCATCATCACGGCGGCAATGGCAACGGCAGTGCCGGCAAGATGAACACCAACAACAATAACAACAACAATAACAACAACAATAACACCAACAACAACAACAATCATCATTACAACAATAGCAACAACAACAACAACAGCAACTCAAACACAAATGCGTACCAACATCATTACAAAAGCAATTTTGGTAAGCTGCCCCGTTTAAGCCGTATAGAAAGTTGCATTTAAATACTTCCAGACATTGTTGTTGGTTTCTCGTATTTGTTTTTTTTTTTTATTTTATTTTGTGAATAAACAATTAATTGAATGTACGGAAGAAAGTGGGCATCAACGAATACATTTAAATAAATAAACTTTATCCAAAATGTAATGTAATACAACATTTGCGCCAAGTTATTAACCCTGTTTTTACCCATTCCATGGGTACAGGCTATACAAAATACCAGAACCAATTTAATTTTTATAAAGAGCGTTCACTTTTGTTTACATTTACTCTTTAATTATTCCATGTTATTTATTTAACAACCATTTTTTAAGCCAAATACAAATATTTCGCTTTGTAATTATTATAAAAAACAGTATGGACGGGGCCGATCAGTCGAGCGGAAGGCTACAGACGAACGTAACCGACGCTAAATCTTATATTTAAAAAAAATCTAGGAGAACCTACATACCAAAAATCATATCTGTAGCTCCTATAGATTGCGAGATATAGATATTCAAACTGACGAACTGGCTAAATAGACTTAGCTCTATACTTGATGTACTACTTTCGATTCACAGTTTAAAAATTGGGAGAAGGGAAAAAATATTAAAAAAAAGATTTAAAAATATAAATTTTGTTTTTTGGTGCTGTATAACTTATGTCTTATTTTAAGAGTTTTATAGAAAATAATTATTGATTTATGAATATAACACTCGATTCCCTGAAATGATATGAACAAAAGTTAAATACAATAACTAATGTAGCTTATAAGAAAATAAAGAAGGATTCGATCTACAAGATATTCTGTTTAAAGAAATCTTCTCTTGTTCTGGAATTCGTGTATAACATTAAAAATAATTAAAAACAAGTGCAAATAATACTTAAATAAATTTCGATAGTTGATGAAATATATGAAATTTAAGAAACACGCTTAAATGAAGAATTTCATGCTTGAATCAAGAATTTGCTGTCGTATTGAACTCTTTATTTTTCTGTCAGTGTATGCAGATTCATGCTGCAAATTGAATTAGGCAACTTTCCTTAGCTTCGTCTTCTTTTTATGTGTCAATTGAATGCATGAAAATTACATAAAGGCACAAACTCAACTGGCAATGAGAAGAAATGCGAAAATCTTATCGCATTTGGGGATCGTGAGATAAGAGCGACTTGTGTTGTCGCCTGCGAGTGTGAAAAGGCGTGCTCTCCATGTGGGTGTGTGTGTGAGTGAGTGTATATGTGTGTATGTGTGTTATCAGGCAGGCGCCTAGATAAAATAGCGCGTCAGGTAGGCGTGTTCACGGGCCCAAATGTTTGTCTGATTATACTTTAAGCCGAACTCGTAAACCAGCCATAAAATACCTGTACCAAGAACGAACTTGAACTTGCAAGAACGATCATGCAGATATAACAGATATAACAGTTATAGAATGTATAATATAAAATGTTATTGGCAAGACTTGTTCGATTTTCACGTGTTAGTTTGTCATTTATTATATTTACTTATTATGATTTGGTTTTAAAATACTCTAGAATAAGATTTCGATTTTAAGTGAATCTTATCGCACATTGAATATTTTCATTATGTCACGAATCTGTTAAAAATTAAACTCCACCTTATCTATCTGAAATATCTTTATAAGTCTTTATACCACTTGGCAACCATTGGCAGCCTGCTAATGAGTGTCTATGATTCATAGTGCCAAGTATGCTCAAGCTGACAAAATCAACTTGAATTATAGCCATTTAAACTAATTTACTAAAATCTTAAGGGAATGCAATCGGTATCTATATTAAGTTAATATTATTAACAATACGTACATACAAATAGTTTGATATTTATTTAAATGATTTAGAACATATTAAAAAAATTCTTGTACCGTGTAAAAAAATAGTCTACAGGAGTATGTAAACTATTAAAATGATCAAACACAGATTAAATACAGCATAAAAAGATTTAAAAAAATAAATAAAATAAAATAAAATTTTGTAATACAACAAAAATACTAATACTGTGTTAGTTTTATTAATATTATTATTGAAAAGTTGAGACTTAATTTAAATATTGTGGAAATATTAAAATACCCAATGGTAAAAATTATTATAAAAAGTAATAGCAAACCATACAAAAAAATATTAATATAAATACTTTTTTAATATTTAAATTTATTTAGCCTTTAATTTATGAAAACAAAACAATATTCTCTGTGAACAGAAAGCATCTTATTGTCGGTTGCGCCCGACTGAAGTATCTTCGACAAAAACTGGTGAAAATTTTAATTAAAAGTTCGCAATACGCAAATAGTCAATAAGCGAGCAAATCAGGCAAAGAAAATGCAGCCTGATGTTTGTTTGTATGTCAGTAAGTATGTACGCATGTTTGTTTGTATGTTTGTATGTATGTATGTATGTATTTGAGCTACTATCAACTGGAGCTGGGCAATGATAATAGAGAGACAGAGAGCCTGTGCCTCGAATTGAGCATCAATTTAGCTTGCCTAAGCTGCAACAATGAAGCTCAGCGACAGCGACAACGACGACGACGACGACGACAGCAGACATCGGACAGAACAAGAATAACTATAGCTACTATATCTATATGCAACTGTTTGTACATGATATGCATGTGGCATATAGCATATAGAGCAATAATTATGTGACTGTGGCACATAGATTCGCTGCTGCGACTCTGGGAGGTCAATGAACTGGTCTAGCTCTGCTCTGCCTGCGCCCTTACCGCCCCTTTGCCGCCCCCTTTGCCTGGTTAACGGTACATTATCAGCTGCAAGCTCGACAGCTCCAACAATTTTTGCATTGTGTTTAAAATGGGCAAGGCGGACAAGGCGGGCAGGCGGGCAGCACTTGATTCGATCTGACTCTCTTGCACTCTCCGTATAAAAAACGGCACAAACAGAATATACACATGCATACATACATACATACATACATTCGTACATACATACATATCATAACATACAAACAAACATGCATTGCGTATTGTCATGATCAAGCTGCAATTGTGTCGCCTTTGGTATTTCCTTAATTTATTTACTTTCAACGTCTTTTCTTCCTCCTTTGCGCTGCATTTCGTTATCAGCTTCAAACTCTGGTTCTAACAGGTTTTGTCTAAAATACAGGGTATTTGCATATCGCTCGTTTACCAGAAGAGTGTCATAACTCAAAAAAGTGCGTTTCGAGATAAACGCGTTTAAAGTTTTCAAGCGCCGTGTATCTCCATACAAGGTGGAGCGACATATTATCTTCTCACGCTGTATGTATTGAAGATAGAATAATGAAATTTTGACACAAGATAGATTAATATCCAACGAACATTGCATCATTAACTCAAAAATCGCGTTTTTTGAGTTATGACACTCTTCTGGTAAACAGGCGATATTACCTCGTAACTACTGGCAATGGTTATCAAAGAAATTGCGAGTTATGCATCCAATATTGTCGGGTTTTGAGCGCCTACATTGCTTTGATTTGCAGACAAAATCGGTTAGCTGAAAACCAACTATTTGTTTTAAATGGTAATGCTAGATAATACCAGTAAGAACAGAGCAGATCTGTATCGCGGAAGCTTATGTTTGGACGTAACCGACAATATGAGAACCTATACTTTGTGACCATGCGTCGAAATAAAAATTAATTGAAAAGAAATCCATGTAAACAAATTTTATAAAAAAAGGTCTATTACAGATTTTAATCCTAAACGATTTGTATAGTAGACTTATTCATGAAAAAACAATCATGAGTGTATTTGGTCAAAAGTTGTTAATTTTAGGCCCAAAAAAGTGTTTTTGAAAATTTGCAATTTTCATTCAATACCAGATTACAACAATTTTGATTAATTTATTTAAACGGAAATTAAAATAAAGAAAAACGAAAAATTCTTTTTCTTCTTTTGCGTAATATATTAGATAACGTAAAGGATCTATAAGAACTGGTAAAGGAACTAGGTAACGGAATAGGACAATAAAATTGTCCCGTAAAGAATTATGATATATTTAAATATATAACTTTACATATAACATATTTTGGAATAATTTCTGTCTTACATCTTAATAAATAATAATGCATATTAAAGTACTATATTCTTGCTATCCTAAGCATAATTAACTGAATAATGCTAATGATTTTCTAAATTGTCCTTTAATTCCAGGCATGCGGATGACCATGTCGACAAACTCAACCATGAGTCCGCGAATACATCGGAAGGGCTTTCGCATACCGTCGAAGCGACAGCCGGGCAAGGGACTGCCGGGAAAGCTGCACACCATAGTCAGGGTGAGTGTGGGGTGCGAAAGGAGAGAACAATCGATTAACCAGCATTTATCGATCAACAGACGGGGCCTGGGAAGTTGGTGCCCGGCAAGCGAATACCACAGCGACCGCATCCGCCGCCCTGCGACAATTCGAATGACAGCGGCCTGGGCTTCGATCAGCATACGGAGGTGCGCAACGGCACGCCAGCAACTGTTGCCGATGTGCGGAGCAGCAGCAGCAGCAACAACAGCAGCAACAGCAGCAGCAGCGGCAGCAGCAATGGTCTGATTAACAGCGCTCTGACCAACACAGTTGCTGCTGCGGCGGCGGCAGCAGCTGCTGCTGTTGCCAGCAACACATTGCAGCAGCACCAGCAGCAACATCAGCAGCAGCAGCATTTAATACGGGCGATACCAGTATCAAGGTGAGTGCGAGTCCACCCGCAAGATCACATCCCTGCCTCGGCTGTTTACACGCTGATGTTTTTTCACGCATTTTCTGTTTGTGGGCAAGAGATGTAGAGGGACAACACTTCATGTCCCATGCTTTCTCCTATTCCGATTGTTCGCATATATCGATAAGCGATAAGCATATATCGCACTTATCGCAGTTATAAATTTGTCCATATCAATTCTATTTAAATGTACTAAATTGATATCAATATAAACAAATGTTGTTTGCTTATAGAGCTATCGATAACAAACAATATGCTATATTTAATATGTATATCGATTACAAATCACTTGCGTAAAAAAACATCAGCGTGTAAATGCAAACTTACACTCAATAGTTTCACACTCGCACTCACACTCACTCTCACTCATTCCTACACACTCATTCACACACTCACGCACACACGTGTGAATATCGGATGCAAACTTCGGATGTTTTTACTTTATTTAAGCTCTGTTCTACAGCGATATTAGCAAATGGTACTAAAGGTTTACTATATGTTTGTACAAGTAGAAATTTGATAAGGACTCGAAATAGGTGGGGGAGGTAATATGATCGGGTTGTGCTATTATTGTATGGTAGAGCTCAAAACTTTTCAGTAATGCACTGCAACTGGTACGGACCAGAAGTGTGCGATCGAGATTATTCTGTAGTACAAAAATCTGTTCAAATTGTTTTTTTTTTTAAATTAACTGCAGTTTTAGGATAACTGACCAATGTGTATAGCCCATACTTATTAAGCAGTAAAAACAGCGTTTTTTGTGTCAAAGAAAGGTGAGAAATCAATGCGATCGCAATATAATCTATTAAATATCGTACAGTTCGATAACATGAAAAGATCTCGTGTCGAATCAAAGAACTTTGGAACTACGTGCCCCACTAACTAAATATTGTAAAAAACAGAAATTAATATAATGAAATTGTGAGATCATAAGCATGATCTTTCAATATGCAAAATATTATGGCGTAAACGGCAACTTCATGAATTCAATGCAAAGTGTAAATGCGAATTTTGTTCTGTAAATGTAATAATTTAAATATTAATAATTACAAAACCTAAGCAGAAAAGAATGTTTAGCTTTTTCTCAGTGTAACTATCAAGTTGAATGTGGCTGCCTACTTGTTAGACAGACTGATTATATATTATACATTATATCCTGTCGTATAATTTTCAACAATTACGGGGTATTTGCTGCAATTAATGCAAAAACACAAACAAACAAGAAGAAGAAAAAAAAATGGTACAAATTCAGCGTGTAAATATAATTTGTGAGCTTTTAGTTTTATAGACAGGTTTTTGCAATGCATTTTGCTTTTAATTGTAGGTCATGGTGAATGTGTTTAAGCAACTAACTTGTGGTTAGTGTGTGTATGTTTGAGTTTTATTTTTATGTTTGTTTTTTACGGGCATAATGATAATTACATGACCGTAATCGGGGGGTAATCGCATTTGTATCTTATCAGCCACTACTTATCTGTCTCCCGCTACCTTCGATACTAAGTGAAATGAATATGAGCTGATGCATTGATTTATATGATCTAGTTTCATTGGTATTATACCCTGTACGCATTGTGTTCAAGTGATCTAGCTATGTCCGTCCGTCTGTCCGTCTGTATGAAACGCCGAATCGAATATTATAACAGCCTGAGCCAGCATCTTCGAAATGTAGCTAGATGTATACCATACGCAGATCAAGTGTATTTAAAATATTGGATGCCAACCCGCCACTACGCCCAAAATCAACAAAACCCAAATAAGAAGCGTATTCAGAATATATGTTTTTTTCCATTATGTTAACCTATCTTCAAAAGCGCAATGAAATCGTTAAATAATCCCGGAAGATATTAAATAAACAATATTACATTCTAATAGACTTGTGAACCTTTTTTTTTAATAAAATTTCGAATATAGGGTATTTTACAGTCGATCGTTTTGCTCCGCACATTCTGGTTAGTTAATTGTTTTATGCAATCGAGCAGGGACTGTGAGATTGAGAGAATGATACAGCGAGAGACAGCGAGATCAAAAGAGAGCTAGAGAGACTCACAAAACTAAATGCTGTCAGCTTGGTTTCATTCGCATTTCAACTTCGATTGACTCTGATTTGTTTTCGTTTGTCATTCGCACCGCTCGCAGCTAATTTAATTTGCATTCACACCGAAAAGAAAGAAAAAAAACCAGCTAAATAAAGAGGACAAATTGCTTTTCTCCTCGTTCCATCTCTCTGTTTGTTGTGGGCGATACTGGCCAATGACTTTACATATGCACCTATATAATTTGCATATTTCATTACGCATACGCCATGTTCTCCGCTCTCTCTCTCTCTCACTTCACATATCGCTCTATAGTCTCTCTTTTGCATTGTTCGCTGCTCTCTGCTGTCGGTGTTTCTGCTTTAGCGTGCTATTCACTGATAACAATTTGCACATGCTTTTTTGGCTTAGGTTAGGATTTCAATTTTAATTCGCCGAATCATCGTTGAGTTATGTTATTTAATTTTATGGAATCAAATTTCAAATCGATATTATGGATCTAACTTTACTTGCTTCAAATAAACTTCGAATCTCTTACCCCTAGTTCTTATATTAAAAATTTTAAACACAAGCCTAGTTTTGTAGATAAATAAAGGTGCTTAAATCAGTTCACTTTCTCGCATTGTTATCGATTCCGATCGCATTTGATTGGAACTAGTTCATTTAACCCGTAGCACAGCGTGAACTTAGTAGTTCTTTTGCATTTCAATCAAGTTGTTGATTGAAACACTTTCTTATACATTTGAAATTGATTAGAATACAGTAGAATCCGGTTATAGCGACATTCAAGGGACCGACGATTTTACGTCGTTATATCCGGCAGACGCACTATCCGAAAGGAGCAAAAAAAAATTTTTTTTTTATTATGGATGCCATGTTCGTAATAGGTTTTAAAATAAAACAAATTAATTTTTTAATCAAAACAAAAAATTTAATACAGTAGAATCCGGTTATAGCGACTTCAAGGGACCGACGTCGTTATATCCGGAAGACAAAATCCATGATTTTGTTTCTTTTTCGTATTGAAAAAACACAAAATCCATGATTTTGTTTGCTTCTTTTAGCATTGTTAAAGAAATCAAATTTTCCTCTTTAAAGTTTTTTTTTGTTCGGCACGTCGCAATATCCGGTTGAATTGAAATGAAAAATTGAATTGAAATTGAAAAATCTCGTCGTTATAAGCGGTTTGTCGCTAAAAGCGGAGTCGTTATAAGCGGAGGCCGTTTCATATAAGTTTGTATGGGGACCAACCAAACCATCGAGTTTTCGTCGCAATAACCGGACGGACGCTATAAGCGGCGTCGTTATAACCGGATTCTACTGTATATCGAATATATATTTTTATTCATATACTCATTCATTTACATTCATCTTAGCTGCTTGCGAATTGTCAAATATTCTCTGCTTTCTTTTCACTTTTTGCTCTTGCTTGGGAAATTTGCTTATGTGACCTTGTAATTAATACGATTATTGTATGCACAGTACATGCTCGATAAAATGAACATTAGCAAAATAAACTCAAAATTCGGTAGCATCAATATATATTTGAATATACTTTTGATACATAGTAGAATACGTTGAGCACATTCGATAGAGTAAACTTTCAACAGAAATTGTCGATAGCTACAAAGAAAGATCATTCGATAGATGCTGGCTTGATTGAAGGATTGGTAGAGCAAGTGTTCGATATAGGAATGAAAAAAATAAAAATAAACATATTTTAGAGTAAATGGGGAGAATAAAGATTAAAAATTGTTTCTATAATGAAACAATTCTATGAAATTAATATGACATAATTGGGAAAATAAATTCAAAGAAAGGATAGGATGGAATCAAATAAGATGTAGGATAGGGGAGAAAACGAAGGGATAGGATAGAATAGGAAAGGTTAGGATAGAATAGGAAAGGATAGGATAGGATGGACGAATCGTTTCTTAAAATTAAACCCGCATTGTGTGTAAATTCTATAAATATTCAAAAATGATAGAAATTGTAAAATTCAACTGTAATCAAAGCGTACAGACCCCTTACAGTTGAACAAGTGCAGGCATGGATAATCTACGCTTGCGTGTGTGTGTGTGAGCGTGTTTGTATGTGTGTGCGTATTTTATATATGTAAATGTATATGTGTATGTAGATCGCGCCATGCCAAAAAAATGCTGAACTATCTGGAAGAGCTAGAAACGGACGCAGGACTTTTAACGCCAACCAGCAATGATGAGGACACGGGCTTTGGCACCGACAACAGTCAGACGGCAGCAGCAGCAACAGCAACAGCAGCAGCAGCAACAACAATATCCAGCGAGCTCTTTGGCGGCATATTCAATACAGGCGGAGTTGCATGCCACAAGACGAACGATGTGGGCAGCTTTATGCTGCAACAGCAGCAGCAGCAGCTGCAACAGCAGCAACAACAACAGCAGCAGCAGCAACTCTATCAGCAGCAACAGCTGCTGCAGCAGCAACAGTTTCAGTATCCCGGCTTGCAGTTGCAGCTGCAACAAGAGAGCAGCAGCGGCAGCAGCAGCAGCAGTAGCAGCAGCAATGGTGTTGCCACTCGCACTGGTGGCAAGAATCTGAAGCGCAAGAAACTCGAGTGCAATCAGGTGGAGCTGGACAACGACGATGCATGCAGCGAGGATGAGTTCATACGCAAGATTGCCACAGCGGAACAGCAGCAACAGCAGCAGCAGCAGCAGCAGCAGCAACAACAACAGCAGCAACAGCAGCAGCAGCAACAGCAGCAGCAAGTTAGCAGTGCCACATGCATCTTGTCGGTGGAGACGCTGCCACATCGCAGCAGCAACAGAAACAACAACGAGTCAAAGTAAGCGGAGTTTTCTTTACAACCAGAGCAAGCAAGTGTCCCTAGGGAAGAGCTAAAGCTCCAAGAAATTATACCAAATATTTGGACAAAATTTACTAAACATATATTCTATATTCAATGGAAAAATACACAATGAAACATTATCAATTCTGGCATACATTTGTGCAACTCCAAAAGTTTGTTCTTATTTCTAAAGTTTCTGCGAATTTAATTTATTTCTATATTTCTTTAATACATTTTACTAATTTTCCATATTTTATATTGAACAAAATTGAATAAAGTCTGGCAAATATTATAATTTTTATTTGGTTTATACTCAAAATATTTTTATTTTATATAATATTTTTTCTACACTTAAGTAATTGACATTAAAATATGATAAAACTTATTGGGAAGCTATATACGTACACACATTTCAAAACTACGAAAATTCTGGCATTTATTTTACAACTTTATAATATTATTTCATTTATATTTTTAATTTTCAAAAAAAAACAATCAGAATTAGCGAAAATCTTTTTATTCTGTCATATATTCCGAACAAATTTAACAACTTTTTAAATTTTAAAAAATGTTTTATATGAACAAAAAATTTAAAATAAAAGAGACACGATAATCAAATTAAACCTCTCATTAAATCAATAAAAACTGAACAAAATTTTAAAATTTTACTACCAAGTGCAGTCGTAAATAAAAACTGAATTATGAAATTTATGAAATTCCTTGCAAATTAAATATATTGAAATCTGTAGATTTGTGTGAGTGTGGGAGTGCGTGTTGCTATATTCTTTCTATTGATCATATTCAGTCTTTTACTCTGTTCTACGCTCTATATTCAACTGCTTTGCCTGCACTAATTGCAAACAATCAAAACACAAATCAAATTTAAAAATTTGTACTTGTTTAAACAAAAGTAAAATACGCCCAAACATCTCACAAAAAAAAAAAACAAATAAATAATGTAGAAAATACACTGACAATGATCAGGACAGGATCAAGAATATATATACTGTTTTTAACCATTTGATGGGTGTATGTACTGGGCACAAGAATTGAGAATTGCAAATTGTAGCATAAATTATTAAAATTGTTTTGGTAATTTATTTTTATTGTTGAAATTGCAAACATTTTATAGCAGTTTTCTTTTTCTTTGTTTCTTTTTAAAAGTTTGTTTGTGGAAGCTCAATATGTGTGAGTGCGTGTGTGTGGGAAATAGTATTGCCCATTCTATATGTATATATATTTATATATATATATCGATAAGCGTATCGCCCATATGGCACTACTAAATTCTTCAATTGTAAATCATTTAAACGCACATGCTAAACTCACACACACATTCTCATCCATACCTATACTTATATTGAAGGGAATAATTCCAATTATGTAGCCACATCTGTTTCAGCCAATGTAGCATATGCCATTTTTTATGAACCGAATCGGTTCAAATCAGTATCATTTCGATTATTGTTTACAATTATACAAATCTTAAACAGAAACTCAATCCGAACCTGTTGCCAACCATTGGTTATTGTGACGCATGCGAAAACAAACTACAGGGTCTTCTATTGTCGATTGCGTCCGACTGAATTCCTTCAGAATTTGTTTAAATTTTAGTTTCAATTAATAAAACCGTACCGTAGCGTACCACAATGGGTCGATTCGACCTAAGTAAGACGGGATGGGATATCTACCTACGATACTATTAATTGAATTCCTTAAGTTTCTTAAATTGTTAATTGGAGAAGTTAGTAGAAGTAGGACTACCTTATTAACCCAAACTAACCTAGTTGGTAAACCACTTTCTAGGCGAATCAGAACCGAAATCAAAACCAAACCTTAGATATGCTGAACAATACATTTCATAGCTGCATTTGAAACCCATTTTAAGCACAACTAAACTTCACTTAAATACACTTACTTAAACTAAACTAACTTTATGTTTCTTCCAATTTCGTGACGGTCTTCAACCAACTTCAGATTCATTGGCAATCGCACCGTCACCCGCGTGGCCAATAAGAGGCAGCCCACCACGCCCCTGAACAGCATCGCCAGCTCGAATGATGGCCAGGTGCAGCTGGAGATTGTCTCACAGCCGGAGCAACAGCATCGGGCGCGTTATCAGACCGAGGGCAGTCGCGGTGCCGTCAAGGATCGGAGTGGCAACGGATTTCCCATTGTGCGGTTGAACGGCTTCGATAAGGCTGCCGTGTTGCAGGTATTCATTGGCACCGATATTGGTCGTGTGGCGCCACACATGTTCTATCAGGCTTGCAAGGTCGCTGGCAAGAATTCCACACAGTGCAACGAGAAGAAGGTCGATGGCACCATGGTCATCGAGATCGATTTTAAGCCAGAGACCGAAATGACCATAACCTGTGATTGCGTTGGCATACTCAAGGTAATTCATACTGGTTGCATATTCGGGTTTAAACAATTTCCTAACTCGAAAAGAATTTCTCTAACTCCATTAGGAACGCAACGTCGATGTCGAACATCGCTTCCCGGAACATCTGGCCCAGAAGAATAAGAAGAAATCCACACGTTGTCGCATGGTCTTTCGCACCCAGTTAACCCGTGATGACGGCAGCACGGAGACCCTGCAGGTCTGCTCCAATCCCATCATTTGCAGTAAGTATCTCTGAAAAGAAAAGAAAATATATATAGTATATATCGTCCTATATAAAGAGTTAAATGGTAAATTGGTAAATGAGAAATATTTCTCATAAAATAGGTTAATATGTGATGTTTCAGATGAATAAGATAAAGAGATGAAATTAAGAAAAGCTTAAGCAGAGATTGAAGGGGGTTAGAGATGAAGGAAATTGAATCAGAATTGAGATCATATTCAACTAATATCTTAGGTGTGAATAAAACATAGATGAGCAGAGATTAAATATATATTTTGATAGGATTGGATAAGAATAAACTATGCTTATTATACATAAATAAACAAAATCGGTATTGCTTTTTCTTGCAGCTCAACCACCAGGCGTTCCGGAGATCTGTAAAAAATCGTTGAACTCTTGTCCAGTGGATGGTGGCCTAGAGCTATTCATAATTGGCAAAAACTTTCTGAAGGATACTCATGTGGTGTTCCAGGAGACCTACGACAGTGTTAATGCCGATGATCCAGCAAACGAAATAGCGGTGCGACAGCAATTGATCGGCGGTACCTCAGCATTATGGGAGCAAAGCGTGTTGCCCGATAAGGAGTATTTGCATCAGGTAAACATTCTAAATGGGAAATATTATATTTATGCTGGATAGAATATACTAGGCTGTTGATGATACATTGTAAAAATATCCCCCATTTATATAAAGAAAACTAGAAATCTGTTTTGTTAAAAAAAAATCATAATAAATATTTAAATTAATTAAACTTAATTAACAATTGATAGATTTATATGTAGATAAATCGAGGAGTCCCTTTAAATCTGTTTTACTTCTTTTGAAAATCTGTTTTCCTGTAGATGTACAGTAGCTATAGGATAGAGATAAAAATTTATAAAGATAAAGATATATATAGAATAGCCTAGATATATATTCACGTTTAAATCTGACATCTTATGAAACCGTTTTCCTATGTAAAAAGATATGTGGTAAAAATTAAAGATTTATATCCTAGATACATACATATATTCACCCTTAACGTAGAGACCCTGGAAATCTATTTTTCTGTAGATTTACAGTAGGTATAAGGGATATAGGGGTTATATATAAATATGTTTTAAGAGTTTAACATTTATAAAGATATATAGTACAGACTAGATATATGTATGTATATTCACTATTAAATCTGTCACCGTATGAATCAGTTTTTCTGTGTATTAAAATATGTGGTAAAAATTAGAAATGTATACCTTAGATATAAGGTAGAGTTTGATCAACCAAAGTATACCCTATATAGACCAAAAAACCCATAAAGCTCACCTCTTGGCTTTACAGACGCATCTGATCTGCACCGTGCCCCCGTATCTGCATCAGAATCTGTTGAAGCCGGTCGCCGTGCAGGTGTCGATCGTGTCCAGTGGCAAGAAGAGCGAGCCGCACAACTTCACCTACACCCCCAAGGGCAGCTATACAACGCTGGCGGCGGCCAGCACGTTAAGTAGCACAATGCACAGCCAAGGTATTTATTTGTTGACTATTTCTAACCAAACACCCCTCGTAGGCAAACAAGCACACAAGCAAGCATACATACATACATACACACGTACACACGTACATACGTACATGCCATATAACAAACCATATCAAACATCAACACATATCGAGCATATTGAACAAATAAACCGAATACACTAAATAATGCTATGTCAGGCAGTCGCAGGCAGGCCAATTGCAATAATACATACATACATACATATATACACACATACATACACCACACACACACATTTATATCTATGCTCTAAATGCACACTTGTGCCGTAACTATGTATGTATGTGGTAGTATATCAATCGAGTATTCTTAGAGAACTTCCAAAATGATCAACAATAATAAATAAATATTTTTTAATTGCTTTCTAGTTGAGCTTATTGGTTAGCTTCCTAGTTATATACATATATACGTACTCCCAGCTAGAGCCAACAAATTAGTAGCAAACTGAAACTAAATCTATAATCCATAATTTACAACAACAAGATGTCTCTTAAAATATCGTATATAATTTATTCTATAACTTCATGCGTTATTCAGTGCGTTTTCTATTTGTACACCATTTATCATATGGTTATAATAGTTAAGTTTCTGGGCATTTCATTGCATGAACCAAAACCAATCTATTTTCTAACTAATTAATGAAAAATAATATCATAAGTCATAATAATGTTTAATAGTATATATATATAGAACACTTAACACTAGGGATGCTTCAACTTTTATAATATGATTTTTGAAGCATTTTATTATTGTTCGAATTTATCAAGATGTTTTATATCTAAATTTTAAACTTTTACATATCATAAATAAAGCTATTAGGGATCTCCGTTTTCTTTACTATTCTTTTGGACCTTTACTCAGAAATTGTATAGTTATTATTTACAAATTACTGGATAAAATCATTTTATAACTAACACAAAGATAAGCTAAAAACCTTTTAAAAAAAAAGAAAAGAAATGATTATTATGGCATGTTCTCATTTAGACTCATATCATTGGCGCCATTGATTGATAGAATATTGTCACAGCATAACGCATGAAAAGTATAACAAAACATGAGATCATATACTATAATTAAGTAGGGAAAGTTGCAACAACAAAAGATACATATATAAAAATAGAAATATAAAATATACCACACATTTAATCATATTAATAATAATAATAATGATAATAATAATCATAATTCCTAAGGTAAATTTATATATGCAAAATATTAGGTCGAATTTATTTTCACAAGGCAAAACATACCAACAATTGCAAGTAGATTATAATAATAATAATTATAAAATATTAATAATCATAATAATCACAAAACAAACACCTAAAGCACAATGGGAGCTTTCTCCAAACGCGTGAACTGGCTTTATTCAACTGACCTCAACTGTACCTCGAACGAGGTAGCAAAGCGAAACTGATCGAAGCAACTCTGTAGCGTGCATGTTTAACAGTACATTATGCAATGAATGAGAATGAAATGAATGAAAATGAGAGAGAGTGAGAGTGAGAGTGAGAATTAAGTACGTGACTTTCTGTAAAAATATTCACTTCGATCTATTTTTGAGTGGGCCAATCAAAGTTAGCAAAAGGGAAGGGATATGACCTATTTGAATGCCTGAATACCTGAATGCAGAGTTGCCTTGATCATGTTTCTTCAACACGAAGCCAGCGCCTGCCGGAAGCGATGAAGCAACCGATAATTGATAAACGATAACCCGATACCCGATAACATACTGAATGCAACATACAAAACAGCAGCAACAGCAGAAGAAGAAGCAGACAGCATAAGAAGATGATATCGTTAAATCTAAAAAATTAAAAGGAGGCAGGGCCAACGGCAGGATAACTTTTCGCAACACTAATTACAATAAATTCAATCAAAATAAAAAAAAAAAACAAAAAAAAAATATACATATATATATTTTTACTTTATTCTTCCTCCTTCCCCCTTCTCTTAGCAATTTAGGTGCTCAATATAACTATATAGTCAAATATGTAACCATTTTGAGTGCTATAAAATGCATAAATAAGAAAAGCAAAAAGAAATCAAAAACAAAGATCACAGATCAAAATCTAGTCCAGAAAATACCCCAAAAGTACAAAATATACCAAAATATACGAATATATACCACCGAACCAAGCCAAAGATAAACACAGTATTATTGACGTAAAGTCAAAAAGCGCCAAAAATGGCAATTTATGGAATCTCTATGAAAATGAAACAAAACCGAATAAACTCGGCAATATACAACTATAACCATACTTAAGGATCTCTCAGGAGCTCTACAGCTTTGCGTCTGGAGTACCGAACCGATAACCGATAACTCAGCTCATCGCACCCACACACACATCCAGCGATTGCCACGACAGGCGGACAACCTCAACATGGAAGCACCACATCAACTACAACATTTATTTAGGGTACTGGTTATACAAAAAAACAAAAACAAAAAAAATACCACAAAAATAATTACTTTAATAAATACCAAAGAAATATTGAACCGATATTGGTTATAAAAGTTTTCAATCATTGACTTAGTTTGACATTTCGTACACATTTCTACGTCTATAAAATATATACATTATATATCTGCATAAATACATATATATCTACTACATTATTACATAACCCTAGTTTTAGTTTTACATAATATTACATTTAATACTCTCATCACTTACACTACCAATCGCCCATATCTGAATCGTATCGATAGACATCCTTAGCCGCTATAGTATAGTATAGTCCCATTAAATTATACAAAATTTCGCTAATATTTGTAATCATTTGTATCTCCATTAAATACGAGTTTTTTCTTGCAACGTAGCACCGTACTGGATACAGCCTTGAGATCTTTTATCGATAATATTGACTTTGCTAAACTTCGATTTTCGCTAATTAAAACAGCTTAAAGCAACGGATAAGCCCTAGAACTTTTACTCATCTTTAAAAAATTGATACATATTTCGGGGGTTTATAATTTTCTAAAACTCGAAACTATACAATACAGTTTGCGAAAGCTAAAATCATTCTATTAAGCACCCCATTACCAAACTACTCGAAAAAACTTATGTAACTTTGAAATATTTTGATTAAAAGATGAAGAAAAAGAAATAATACCTATGATTAGGATTTAACCCTATTGATTACAAATCGCTAATACGGGAAATATGATCTTAAAGATGTAGTAATGGCAATCGACAAGAACGAATGGAATTTCTCACAGTACAGAACCCCAAGAAAGACGATAAAAGAAGATATTTATTGAGTTATCGATAACAGCTAATCCAAAACTGACTTTAAATTGTTGAACTAATATTGGGTGTTTGGTTAATTTTTATTCGTTTATTTAGTATATACTCGTAATATGTTAAGCGGACAGATTAGTTTATCATCTAACATACCCTGTACTAATACCACGTTCCATCTGCATACACATACAGACACACAGCCACGCAGATATCCTATAAAAATAAGATTTTTTTGTTAGTTTATAAATAGAATTTAAGCGCGAATTGCTCCGAGTTGCCGTGTGAATGAATCCAGCTGAAAGTTTGTTTGATGTTTCTACTAAACAAGGCTTGGAATAGACACTTGAGCGTGTATGTGTGTGTGTGTGAACTGATAAGAATGCTGATAAGAATGGAGCTGAGCAACTGCAGGTTAAGAATGTAGAAATATAAGTATTCTAGCCATAACACATATTCCACGTTTATCGATATTTATCGATAGCAAGTCTAACGTAGCCCATAATTAGCTCTAAGTGCTGTTTTAGTCTTAAGTTTTAGATTTACAACAGAAATCTGCCAATTCCATAGAGAATGATTAGATAATAAGCACAGGCAACACTTGAGCCCTAAACCCTTAGAAAAACTCCCACACAAACCCCAACTCCCCCTTGCCCATCAGTGCCCGGAGAGCGCGACGAAGGGGCTGGAAAATGCAGCATTATTTTAATTAGCCTGTAAGCATAGTCCGTAGTTGTTATACTAGTTTTAGTGCAAGTTTCAGCCTCTCGCCGTCTCTCCGCCCCTTGTCTCAGCGTCTCCCTTTGCCCCATTTTTTTTTATTTCAATTTTCTATTCTTTTTTTATTGTTTTTTGACGGAGCTTTTTTCGTTTCAGTTTCAAAACATCTTCGGAAATCTTGTCGCGCTTACACGCTGATGTTTTTTGACGCAGCTTTTCATGCTTCGTAATTCATTTGTTATCGAAATTCATGTTTATTAAATTCTTCGTTACAGATCGCTCTAGTAGCGAACAAGATTTGTTTACTATAGCTTTAGTTACGTAAAATTAAATAAAATGTTTTTTTTTGACAACCTTATAACTGCCACAATTGCGATATGAGTTATCGATAGCTAATATGCTTCTGTGTTTCCAAACAATCGAAATAGGACAAAGCAAAATGAGAGCAAACCTGCGTGACTTTGTGGGTGAAGATGTTTTAGCGCTCTACACTAGAGCTGGAAAACAATCGATTAATTCGATATTTTATCGAGATCATTATATCGATAGTATTATCGATTGTTTTACAACAAACACTACATGAAAAAGCAAATTGAAAAAAATATCAGCGTATAAATGCGAACATGTATTTTTTCCGTTGTATTTTTCGATATTTTGTCGATACAATCTGTAGCACAATTCTGCCCTGTCCCGCCCCGCCCCGTCCCGTCACGCCCCTTGCAACCTAGCGAACTGCCACCTGCCACAATTTGTGTATTAATCGGTCGTCTCTTGTACTTGTAGATGTCGGCAGCTTCATGGACACCAGCAATGGTCCAAGCGGCAACAACCCGAACTGGGCAGCCGCTGCCGCTGCCCCCGTGCCCCTGCCCCTGCCCCTGCCCCTGCCACTGTCCGTGACGGTGGAGACGAAGCATGAGCTGGACTCGGGCATGATGCCACCACCGATAACCACACAGATACCGATGGGCCTGCGTCGCTCCTCGCTGTCCGGCAGCACGCCGATGATTACGGATCAGCAGCTGGTGATCGGAATGAGCGCGGAGGCGGCACTGAAGAGCGAACTGCTGGACGAGAATAGTTCGCACAGTCCGCACTCGCCGGAGGCGTATCACGGACACTACGGCCGGAAGGGCAGCCTGGATGCGATGATGTACGATCAGACGAACAGTCTGCCCGGTTTTCCGGTGCCAACGGCAGCCGTCGATCTGGATCCGGCCGCTGTGGCCGTTGCCGTCGAGTTGGCGGTCAAAAATGAGATTGTGAAGCATGTGGTGCAACAGCATCAGCAGCATCATGCCTCGACGTCGGCGCCGCAGCAGCAGCAGCAACAGACCGCCGCCAATGTGCACAAGTTCATCGATGATCTGACCAAATCCACCTCCGTGGTGAATAGCAATGGCACCAGCGAGCCGGCGCTGTTCACCAATGCCGCTGTCATCGACCATGCCCTCACCGATATACTGCAGCAAAAGGTGGGCGTGCTGACGCATCCGTCCGCCAAGCGCAGCCTCTCGCTGAGCAGCAGCTCCGCATCCAATAGCTCGCTATCCGGCAGCGACAGCTCTCCGAACAGTTCCCCCCTCACCCAGGACATCATACTCAACTCGGAGCCGGCAGCGGCATTGGGCGCCCTGGGCGGCGGGGGCGTGCCAACGGCGACGTCTGCCACGCTGTCCACGGACATCATCATGAATCCGGCGGTATCGCCGTCAACCATCTTGTGCTCCGCCAATGGCGCTGCCACGGCGGTGGTACCCAACATCCTGGCACCGCATCAGGTGACCATGGCCAATTCCATATTGAACGACATCGCCATGCAGGCGGAGCCCACGCAGCAGGACGCCGCCGTCGCTGCCTTGGCATTGAGCAACATCATGATGAGCCCACCGAATGCCAACGCTGGCGTTGTGGGCGTGGTGGGCGTCGATGTGGCCTTGCCACCCACGCCGGCCGTCATGCAGCCGGAGGTGGCAGCCACCGCCCAATCGACGGCGGTCAGCAACATGATCATCAAGGCGGCTGCCGATTTTATCACCACACAGGAGCAGGAGCAGCATCACTATCATCAACAGCAGCAGCATCAGCAGCAGCAGCAACAATCGCAGCAGCAACAGGAACAGGCAACAGTTGCTGCCACCGATCCGTTGGTCAATCTCCTGCTCAACCACTCGGCCAACCTGCCATCCGAAACTGTGGCCGTTGAGGCCGTTGCTGTTGCCGGTTTTCCGTCGCTATCGGGCGTACATTTGCCGGTGGTGCCGCCAGCACCACAAGAATCTCTCATCGTCGCTCTGGCCACGGAGAATGCGCTGCAGAAGTCGGTGGCAACCGCAGCGGTTACCACAAATGGCGCCGTCATGACCCAACAGGCATCGGCGCCCAGCAGCGCCGGCAGCATCATACCCGCTGCGGTAGGGGCGGTGGCAGCCGCTGCCGCTGTGGCGGTGCAACCACCGATACCACAGGAGCTGACCACCATGTCGGATCAGGACCTGATCAGCTACATCAATCCCAGCACCTTTGATCAGCGTAAGTTCACAACCGTTGCATAACCGATTCAAAAGGTTTGCGGTAGTAAGTAAAACCGGTAGATAACCGATATGTATAGCTATGTAATTATTTATTTAGTCAGTTAGTCAGTTACGCAAGATGATCAACAAATTCAAATCACCAAAACAACTCTAATATCTTGTTGTTATTTAAATTTGTTTAGAAACCGCTAACCGTTTTATAACCGATACAGGAACTACCTTTATTAGTTTAGTTTATTCGCGAGAAATGTAAATGCTACGCAAGATTTCTATCAAAATGAAATTTATTAAAAGAAAGTTGAGACCGAAACAGCGAAGATATGCAACAGACAGTTTGTTGGCTTAGCGTAACTAATTTGTTCATACGCGCAAAGCTTGCCTTTGTTGTGAAATTAATCCAATATGGATTTTATTTCATAGAGTTTCGAGAAGTTGATGAGAATTTAAAACCAAAGCAAAAGTATTTAAAAAATAATAATAATGATAATATAAATTAAACAAAAGTAGCTTGTTATCTTTAATATAAACCTTTAAAAGCTTTAAATAAATGTGTTTTTCTTGTTTTGTTCTCAGTTTAAACGGCGGCTGATCAACAAATTGAAAACTATTGGACACAATTGGAAAAACTAGAGGAAACCCACACAGGCCTAATCCTAAGCATAGAATTAACAACAAACACACAATATATATATATACATAAACAATAATATTATATATATGTGGACCAAACTCATGCTTATTTTTTTTCAAACAAATTTTTTTTAAGCTATAGAAACTATATATATTTTTTCTGATTTTTTTTCCTTAAACTTATATTGATTTTTTGTTAACAAAAGTCAAATTTTCTCAACAAAAACAAAAAATGATAACGACTGCCATATGAGAATACATGAATAAAACAAATACCCAAAAATAAAGCAAAGCAACTAAATAATAATCCATAAAACTTAATTCAAAAATTAAAAAAAAAAACCCAAAAAAAAAAAGGAAATTGCTAAAAACAATTCAAAATATTATGATGATTAATTTCAACGTTTCATGAATCATATTTTGTTGCGAAACTTTTCGAAAGTTGAAGTCTGATTTAATATATTCAAGCAAAAAAGCAAATGAAATTCGTATTATTTGTACGATATTTAATCTAACTTGTTTTTTTTTAATGCTGTTAATTTCTGGGCTTACGAAAATCATGTGCAAACATGTTAAAGAGTTATGTTATACAAATAATTTTAGCTACGAATATAAATGTGAAAAATTCCAAAAGACTTTTTTATTTAACGATAACAAAACACAAATATAATATATATAGATATATATGCCTATATATATTTGTTTGTCATATTGTAAATGCTTGAAATCGTAACTATTGTAGAGCTGTTTAATATAGTTTTATGCTTATTTGTACTGTTACTATTATAATTTCTATAATTACTATGATTATGACTATTGTAAACGTTACCGTTAGACGTCGCTACATATGAACTGTGTATATGTATGTGTAGTCCCCTAGCTTTAGGCCACAAATCAGCGTTACCTACGATATACAATTATCTATATCCATATATACATATATACATGGCCATTAGCCCAGCGCAGAAGTTTAACAGGGTATATATGTTTCGAGCACGCCGATAGAGTGAACCGTTCACAGGGCATAGCAAGCATACCCAACTGCATATACAACTATATATAGATATATATAGATATATCAATATTTATATGGTTTCGATGTCTCCTTATGTGTTAAAGCGCAGTGCTTAGTATTACAAACAACAAATTTTGAGAACTCAAAACAAAACAATAAACAATGAAACTGTAATTATTATTTTTTTGCCACACCTACATACATATTTGTTAAATTTGCTTAGACTTTAACCTATTATAATGACAAATAAATAAAAAAAAAAACAAAAAAAAACAAGAACAAAAAACAAATAAATCCACTTAAAAGTATGCATTTGTCATAACTGTACCTAATCGATTGATATTTATACACGATATAATTGTTATGTAAACCTTAAAGCAAAGGAATCGATTTTAAGCACGAATTTCGATAGGATCGCCCAGTGTGCCCTGTATAGGGTATGCCAGGCATATGGAGCAGTTTGGGCTGATGTTAATGCTTTTCAGCAATTTAATTGATTGAATTGAAACTATTAAATGTTAATCTAAATGTGTAAAAAATCAACAATCTCAGAGATTACAGAAATGCCTCAGAAAATGAATTGAATTGTTTTTATACCCTGTATTGTTCTTGTGCTTGCTGAGAAACGTTAAAGCAGAATGCGATAGTTGAAGATCGGAATAATACAACAATTGTTATAATATACATACACATATATAACATATATACATACTTATATCAGTGTATCTGTGTACCATACCTACAAGAAATGAATGTATTTTTGATGTTTTTATTGCTGCAACAGGCAACCCGATAAACCCGTTAAAGAGAGACCCGCACAGCCGCAGCTCGTAGAGCTCTGATCATACGCTATGTTTATGCGGTTGCCCAAATCATGAACTCATTTCGTGGAACCTAAACAACTCACTTTGTAGCGTGTGAATGTGGTTGGTGTACTCGTAATATTGATATGATTATGCAACATAAAAATAAAATATGAAAATAAATGGAAATACAAATACAAGTTATTTTTGTTGTTGTTTTATTTTGATTTATGTACTATCCTTTTGGCCATAATATGGACAAAACTCAATGAATTTACCAATTTGCGCATAACTCTAGCTACACAAAATTTGCTTTCAATAATTGGTAAAGATTATTGCATCAAAATCGATCTATAAATAGGAAAGCCATCAAAGTAATCGCATGCGAACGAGCGAGACAGGTTGAGCGCGTAGGGCGAGCAGTGTTGCCGAATCTGGCTTTTTAAAGGTGTCTTAGCTTTTTTCAAAATAACAAAGCTTTTTTCCGCTTTTTCTTTAATGTTATAAAATAAATGCAAATATTACAAACAATTACAGATCTGTTGTCATTATTTTGATTAATATGTGATTTATTCAAATTGCCATAACATTAATTTGAAGCAGAATATCATATCTCCATATCTTTTATTCGATATTTTGATAAGCCTTGCTATTATTCCGGTTTTTAGGTTTATAGTATATACAATTGCATAAAATTTATTTAAATATAAAACATATTAAAAATAGTAACAGTAAACCCACAAGAAAGTAAAATAGATAATTTTGTATAATTTTGTCATGCTCGAGCTAAGGCGGAATATATATAATAATAATAATACATGACGTGATAATATATGCGTGAAAATATTGCGTAATGTTAATAATATTAAAGCTGCTTAAATGGTCAGAAACTCGGCGGTGGGCAAGGCGTGGCCCGCCTGATGCGATTGCCGTATCCAGTCGCTGTTTACGGTCTGCACGCCACGTGCCCCGATGTGCTGCAGCTGCCACTGCTCGAAGTGCTGGTGATCGAGGCGCTTGGGGCACACGATCAGGAGGGTCAACTGCGGCTGGCTGGCGTCGCTGAGCAACTGGCCGCCGCGTTGCATGAAGAGCAGCCTGGCCAGGGGATCCGCCTGCTGGTTGTAGATGTAGGCGTGGTGCCTGGCGAATATATTCGGACTACGGCCGGACAGCAGCTGCTGCTCCAGCTGTTGCGTCTCATGCTCCGTCACGTGCACCGCATCCAGCTCGGTGTCGGTGATGTCCTGCAGCACCTGCTGCAGCTCGTCGACACTGCAGAGGGGATCGGTGAAGCTGTCGCCCCAGCTGTCGAAGCTCTTGTCGAACTGCGCCTGCAACGCGGGCGTGGCAGAGAGCACGTCCCTGGGACGCAGCTCGATCTGTTGGCTCCGGCAGACGCGCAGCAGCCAGTCCAGGCGCACAATATCGTTGGCACGTGGCCGCTGCTGCATGAGGCGCTCCACCAGGTACACGATGTCCCCCGCAATGCAGATGCACCGGGGATCATGGGGCAGCGGATTCTGCACGATGCTGCCGCCGTTCTGTGCGGCAAGCGTCTGCAGCTGCTGCTTGCTGTGTCCACGCGCGCCGCTCAAGATGCAGAAGCTGAAGTCCTTGAAGAGCTGGGATCCGCTTCCCCCCGCCTCCACATCGTACCGCTTCTCGTAGGCCAGCAGACCAAGGCGATGGCGTGCCGCGGGCGTTAGCTTCTGACGCTTCCGGTCCGACGTAAAGTCCTTGAGGTCCACGTGACGCTTGTTCAGCTTCTTGATGGCGCCACGACCCTGCTGAAAATCACATTCAATTCAAGTCAGACTTTCTTAAAATTCAAATAAAACAGTCTCAAATCTTGCAACAGAGATATTGAAAAGAAACCCAGGATGGTCGGAGATATTATCAACAGCCAAGCTTTTATAAGAACGATTTTTGACATATTAATATATCGCTTATAGGGCGGTTAAGCAACAAAGTTTTGGATGAAGTTTTTAAATTGATGGTGTAAGGACGAGAAAAAGCTCAAGAGAAGAATATTATAACCCCCATTAAGTTTATTTAGTCTATTATTTCGGTTTATATAGGTATATATATTGAGAAGAAACTCCGAATTCCGATGGTCGGAGGATCAACCTACAAGTTTTTATTATAAGATTCTTTGGTATATTAATATATCGCTTCTAGGTCGGTAAAGGGAACGGAACAAAGTCTCTGATCAAGTTCCTAAATTCACGAAGTAGGGATAAGACAAAGGCTCAAGAGAAGAATAGTATAACCCCCATTATGTTTATTAACTCTATTATTTCGGTTTATATAGTATATACGGTTTATATAGGTATATGCGGTTTATATAGGTATATATAGGTATATGAGAAGAAACTCCGGATTCCGATGTTCGTAGATATTATCAACCTAAAAGGAAACGGAACGCTTTGGTTCTAGTTTTTAAATTCACGGATTGGGGGCAAGAAAAAGACTCAAGAGAGGCAGAGTATAACCCTCACAATGTTCATTAAGCTTATTATTTGGGAAACCCTTAAGGCACCTTAAGGCGTCTCTCACCTGGCATAGATCCGTGTACTCCTGCAGCGTCATGCACTCGTTCCAGACCTTGTCCTCGCGTACCAGCTGGGTGCGTGGAAAGTGCAGGGACTTGGCCGTGAAGTAGGCGCCGTTCGGCGTCAAATCGGCAGCCTTCACCTGCAGTATAACGGACTTTTCCGGCTGTATCCAGACATCGGGCGAGCCGTCCTTCTCATTGGGTTTGTAGTGGTACCAAAGCGGCGGCGGCTCCGCGCTGGACACGTGCCAATGGGAGCTCAGCTCGTGATGCAGCACGCCGCGCTTTTGCGTGTTGTTGGGCACACAGCCGATGCTGTAGACCTCATCCCGTCCGGTGTCGCCGCCCGGCTTGAGCACGCCCAGCAGGAAGGATTCGATGAAGGTGCGCTTGCGATTGTAGAAGCCGCCAATGATCAGCACGTCGAACTCGGTGATCAGTCCCTCAATGTACTGAAATAGACATGACAAAACATGAAGTGACATGACACGACACGACATTCATCTGTCGTGTTTAGAGCTTGCAAATAACTCGTAACGTTGCGATCTTCTCAGTTAAATAACCGAACTAAATTGTTTCTTTAATAACTTCTGTGTTTGTTAAACGATTTCAATGCGCTTTTTAGCATAGATAAATATAATGATCTAGAGCATATATTCTGAATAACAACTTTCTTTGTTTAAAACTACGCTTTATATTCGGTTTATATCAATTTGGGCGTAAAGGAGGCGTGACATCCAACATTTAAATTAAACTAGATCTGTGTAAGGTATATATCTATCTACACTCTGAAAATTATGGCTCTAGCTTTTATAGTTTCCGAGATTTCAGAATCGTCTTCCTGATCAAGAATATATATGTATTATATATATCCACTCCTTCTGCCAAATGCTGCCTGTTTTTACGCATTTCATGGCTACAGAGTATAAAAAGAATAAAGAATTTCGCTTGTTTTCTGAGCACAACCGATTGGCTCAAAAGAGCATTTGAACGGTTCATTCCAGACCCTTTCGTAACGAGAGTTATTTACGGACAATGCAAAGAGTTACTGGCAAGCTCCGATGGGACTTACATCCGCTTTATCCTTGTACCAGCCGCCGCCGACGCGCACGCCGGGTTTGTAGATGGAGTTCTGTTTTTTGAGCACAATGCCCTCGGCACTCGAGTCGAGCATCTGCTGGAAGAGCGCATTGAAGTGCTCCAGGGAGGTGATCTTGTGGGCCTTCATTATCTGCAGCACGCCCTGCTGCTCGCTGAGCAGCTCCTGCAGCTTGTAGGCGCGCTGCACGTACGTCATGTCCAGCAGACTCTCCCCGTTCAGATACAACAGATCGTAGACAACGTAGCAGGGACGCCAGCTGCGATCCGGCTTCAGATGCTTAACATCTGTGTTCTCGCCCTTCTCCCGGTACCGCTGCTGCACCGTGTCCCAGATCATCATCTCGCCATCCAGTATGATCGACTCCATGCCCAAAGGCAGCAGGGTGCGCAGCTCCGGCGTCAACGTGCCGCGCTCATAGGTGTCCCCAAAGCTCCGCGTATAGTCCACACCGTTGCGGGATATGTATTTGAATCTGTTGCGCGCGTAGTGCAGCTGAAAGCGTTCGCCGTCCATTTTGGTCTCCAGATACAGCACATCCGACTGCATCAGCTCCTCGATTCTGCCCGGAAAGCGCTCGCAGAGCATCGGCCGTATCTGCTGGAACGGCTCGATAAATGTGTTCAGATCCACGGCAGCTGCGGGATGGGCGATGCTGCTGCTGCTGGCCACGTTGCCAATCAGCTGCCGCTCATCGGTGGGGGCGACCGGGGGCTGCTGGGACAGCTTCTTGTCCGCCAGCAGATTGCAGATGCGACTCAGATCCGAGCAGCGCTGGTAAACGTCCTTCGCCAGCGGATGCAGCAGCCCAAAGATCCGCTGCTCGCCAATGCCCAGGCCCATCGACTTGAGCAGTATGCGGATCAGCCACTTTTGCTCCTCCGCCGACGCCAGCTCCGTGAACCGTATCAGCTCCCGTTCCTTGACTGCAATAGCAAATCCAGTCGGAATATAGAACATAGAATACATAGAGATCGGACTAGACTACGTACTGCTTGTGTCCTCGGTGGCAATTGTGTCCAGCATCTCGTGCACTTGCCGCAGCGTCAGGTCGCTGGGCTCGTTGTGGCAGCGGGGCAGCAGCACGGCGTGCACCACATCCGCGTAGTCCCGGAACGTGCTCCAGTTCCTGTGCATCAGCCGCACCGCATCGTCGGCTGTGAAGGAAGAAACCAATAAGTACGGGGCGGATCAGTCGGAAGAGAGGCTACAGTCGGATGTTGCCGACAGTGGGAGATCCTGTTCTTTGTGTTTAGACATAGTCGAGCAAATGGCCAAAAATAATGCCTCTAGCTCTTATAGTTTGCGGTATCTGGGTGTTTATACAGACGGATAAACAGATATATATATACTTTGTGGGGTCTGCCACGCCTCCTTCTGGGTGTAACCCACATCGCCTCTTGGCCCTAACCTAATATACCCTTCAATGTTTTTTTTATTAATTACGGGGTCTAACAAAACATTGGATTAAACGCAATAAAACCCACAATCTTTGGCCAGCTGCAGCACCCGAGTGTACAGTTTGCCCAGGGCAGTGATCTGTAGCCCGTAGTTGTCGCGTGCCTTGTCCGCTCCGGGCACCAGGAGCCGTAGCACCGAATAGAAACTGCTGCTGCCCGTCTCCGGCTGTTTGTCCGTTACGCCGGCATTGACGCGATAGGATTCGCGATGTTTGCAGAAGGACTCGTAGTATCGGGACAGAATGATCTCCTTGCGCTGGACGTTCTTGGCCGCCTTAACTCGGTCCATCATTTTGCAAATATCACGGAATTTAATTGTGCTCGAGATGTCCATGGTGTTCTGTTTATTTCACAATTAAAATAACAAATGATCAACTGGTAGACAGTGATGTCGCCTATCGGTCGTCAACACTGCTGCCAGAAATAGCTAGATTTGCAATGCAAAATATCGATGAGAAAAATAGCTTGAAAACAACATACAAAATATATCTAACAAAAATAATATAAGCCAATATTTAAGCAAATATATCCTATATTCGCTGAGTAATTTTGTTATAGTATTTATATTTGTTGATTTTTTAATCAAATAAACCAAATTTAAAATTGCCCTAATAGTTTCAAAAACTTTCTTGCAAATTTGATGAAAAAATAGCTAAGCTGGCAACACTGCTTGCATATGCGAGCTATCGAGTTGTTAAACTTATCGATAGAAAAAAGTGTTACCCGCGAACTTATCAGATGGTAGAGAAAAGAGTTGTTGGTATTTATAACAAGAACAGCAGCAGTTTTATAATTTTATTTATTTTTTTGCTTTGACAAAGTTTAATGAATAACTGGCAACTATTGTTGATGTGCTCAGTAACAATTTACGCTTTTAGTTAATGCACAAAGCTCAAGTGCATATTGCTGATAAACTGTAAATTGTATCGCATGTGTTATCGTATTTTTACAGTTGGTAATCGGCAATTTAGATAACTGATATACATACATCATCCCTAACTGGCCATTGAACGCTTGGCCGTTTTGCAGCACTGCCTGAAAATTTGGCAAAAGGATTTTTTCCACTTTTCCATTTGGCGATAGATGGAAGAGAAAATTGCGACTGAATCGAATAGAAGCCGTTAAACATGTTGTACTTGGAGGACTATTTGGAGAGTAAGTAAAGCGAGCATCCAAACAGGCAATAAATAAATTTAAATCTTTATAAAACAGTGATTGAGCATTTGCCTCAAGAGCTGCGCGACCGCTTCACAGAAATGCGCGAATTGGATTTGGCCGTGCAGAGTGAGTTGTCAGCCTGAATTGCCTGATTTGTTTGGTATTATGTTGTTGATTCTCTGGCAGATAATATGGACTCGCTGGACAAGAAGTCGCGCGTCTTCTTTCAGCAGTGCAAGCGCGGTGAGCTGCAGCACAATTCGGTGGACACCGAGTTCCACACGCTGCGGGGGGAATACTTCAAGGTGATGGAGGACGCGGACGAGAAGGTGGCGATTGCCACGCAGATCCATGAGCTGCTCGAGCGCTATCTGCGCCGCCTGGACAGCGAGCTGTTCAAGTTCAAGTGCGAGCTGGAGGCGGACAACAACGGCATCACCGAAATCCTGGAGAAGCGCTCCTTGGAGCTAGACGGCAACAACTCGACGGCGGCCACAGCACTGCTGCTGGGCATGCAACAGAAGGAGAATCGCTACTACAACAGCAGCAGCAGCAACAGCAGCAGCCAGCATCCAAGCACCAGCAATGCCAATGCCCATGCCAACAATGCCAGCTCAGCTGCATCCAGCGCAGTCGCTGGCGTCGGTGGCAGCAATGCCGCGCTGCTGACGCCCAGTGGCAGCAGCGGCAACAGCAACAACGCCAGCGGCGGCTCCGGTGGCCAGCAGCGCCAACGCAAGCTGGAGCGGCGCCGCGAGACGATCTGCACGCTGCCCATGCAGGAGAAGCAGCGCAGCGGCCTGAATCAGTCGCTGCCCTTGGCCGTGGCCAAGACGCCCATCAACCCACTGAACACCATGGCCAGCATGGGCAACTTGCCGCTGTCCGCCGGCCTCAGCAGCAGCGTGATGCGCAAGCTGCCCACGAATCTCACAGTGACGCCCAGCAGCAACAGCAGCGGCAGTAACGCCAATGTGGGTGCAACCACCGTCACGGCAGCAGCAGCCAAAGCAGCAGCAGCAGCGGTGGCAACAGCACCGCCCTCAGCTGCAGCTGCAGCTGCCACTGCCAGCAACAGCGGCGTTAACGTTAACGTTGCAATTGCTGCTGTGCAGGGCAGCAACAACGCTGTAATTGCCGGCGCTCATGGCAATGCCATTGTCAGCTACAATCTGCAGCAGCTGGGCGGGGGCGCGTCTGCCTCCAGTGCCATTGCGGCAGCGGCGAGCCAGGCCATTGTGGCCACGCAGCAGATGCCGCAGGGACGACGCACGGCCAGCCTGAAAGCCAGCTATGAGGCAATACACGGCGCTGCTGTTGCAGCCAGCACGGATTTCTGGTCGGCGGCAGCGGTGCAGCCCACAGCAGCAGCACACTTGCCACATCATCAGCAGCAGCAGCAGCAGAAGCAGTTGCAACAACAACAGCAGCAACAGTTGCAGCAACAGCAGCAGCAGCAGCTCCAACAACAGCAGCTGCAACAGCAGCAGTTGCAACAACAGCAACAGCTACAGCAGCAGCAACAGTTGCAACAGCAGTTGCAACAACAGCAGCAGCAGCTGCATCAGCAGCAACCACAGCAACATCACCACCAACAGCTGCAGCAGCAACAGCTGCAGCCACAACAGCAACACGCGCAGCTCTATCAGCCAGAGCGAAAGCACAAGAAGTATAAATATATATAGAATAGTTTTGTTCAGCGGTTTAGCTAAATGCTCATTTGTTCTTGCAGGAAACTGAACGCCGGCATGCTGATTCCGCCAGGCATTGCCGTGCAGCCCGTAATCGCCGCCTCCGCGGGCTCCTCGGCCAGCTCGATGGCATCCACAGCGTCGTCCATTAGCATTAATCCCGTGGGCGTCTTGGCCGGCACAGCTGCCACATCCATGCAACAGCAACAACAGCAACAGCAGCAGCACGCCAGTCTGCGTCATGCCACATTGGCCATTAATCAGCTGACCGTCAGCGCGGCCACAGTGCCACAGCTTGCCCCCAGCCTGCCCCTGGCCGCGTCTCCCATCACCATCACCAATGTGACGGCGCCAGCTGCCAGCATCGCAGGATTGACCAGCGCCAACTTGGGAGCGGGCACCAGCATTACCATAAATACCCTGGACACCGGTGGACACTTGGTGGCAGGGGCAGGGGGAGGGGCAGGCGCAGCGTCGGTTGCTGTGGCAGTGGCAGGGGTTGGGGCAGGTGGAGAGCAGGGCAACGAGGGTGAGTGGAGCTACGATCCGAATGAGCCGCGCTATTGCACCTGCAACCAGGTGTCCTACGGCGACATGGTCGCCTGCGACAACGACGCCTGCCCCTACGAGTGGTTCCACTATCAATGCGTGGGCATCACCCAGCCCCCCAAGGGCAAGTGGTTCTGCCCCAAGTGCACCGCCTCCATACGGCGTCGGGGCAATCGCAAGAACTAAACGGCTGAACAACTACAAAATAACTTAACTAATCCGCAACTTGGAGACAGAAATTTAAAATTTAAAATTGAGACCATTCCAAACAAAAGTATTTTATGCTTAGTACACTCAGACAAATCTCAACAATTTTTCATCCTTTTTTTTTTTGTTTTTGGTTGTTTCTGCACTCAGAAAACTGCAAGTTTTTCCAATTTGTGATTTATTCCAGTTGAAGTCGGGGGAAAATGCTCGAATTTATATTTGCTACATGTTGTAAACTAACCATAAAACTAAACATATATATCCACTGAATATTACTATATATTATCTCATATCAATAAATAAAGGGAATATTTGTCTATGCATACTTTTTTTTCATCTTTCAAGTTTAATTTTCTTAAATTACTCGAAGAACTCTAAGTTCCTCCGATTTGTATTTTATTCCAGTTGAATTCGGAATAAAATGTTACATCCACTAATTACGAAATTATCTCATCAATGCGTAAAGGAAATATATATATTGAGTTTTATTTATTCATCTTGAACGAAAGTATATTTTGGTTGAAACAAAAAAAGAGGAAAAGAATGTTCGAATTTACAATGTAAACTAACTATTAACCATATATTCAATAAATACTTAACTATCCCGTACACGTATCAATAAAGAGAGAAAATACATGTGAATGCTGCGTTTCTTATTTATTTATCTTGAAACATACAGAATTTAAACTAAATCTATGGAAAGTTTAGTCGAAACGCCCTGAACAAGCTCCATTGAACTACCTGCTAAGATAAATGATCGAACTAGACTTTAAATTCAAGTGGGGTTTGTATTTTCGTTGGATTTATTCGGTCTATATATATTATATATAGGCGTGTCGGGTCATTTAATTTAAATTAAAACTATTATGTTCAGTAGATTATCTTTACGAAAATCAATTTTACACGTAAGCCAAATTCTTATCGCCTCTAACTGTGCATCGATCAGCTGGCGATCAAGCGCCGTTATATAGAAACATATATGTACATTCAACGTACAGCTATCGATGCCTTGTCAGCGCTGAAGACGATTATCACTTTAAGAAAATAAGCATTCTATATATAATTGTGACTTGGTATGGAGTGCATTAATACAATGGAGGAGCACTACAAAAGTCGTTTAAAGCTAAAGCTTGATCTACATAATTACGGTTGGCGTTTCACTGGCAGCTTCCAAGGCTGCAGTCGACCTGAACCAATTGGGTTCTTCAGCTCCAACGAGAATCAAGAGCTGGAGGATAACGCTAGTAATGCCCGCTACCTTCGATTGCCGCCAAAAAGCGCTCTACCGCTAGATCTCAAGGCGGGCATTGCAAAGGCGGTGCGAAAGAAATCCGAGGAATATTACCACGATATTCACAAGTTCCTCAACTATATATATATTCATCGGGAACTATTACGGACATCATCGGCTGGCCAGCTGAAACTGCCAGCCGATATTCTGACCTTCCGAGGCGTCCTGCGTCTGATCATGTGCGCTCCGTTTGACAGGAAAACGGACTTTCGCCTGATGGCGACTCGCTTAAACGGAACCACCTACATAGCCAGAATGAGCACCGATCAAGATGGTGATTTTAAAGCGCGTGAGACAGAGCGCGACATTCATAATAGATCTTTCGGCTTCAAGTTCGAGCAGTACTGCGCCACAGATGATCCCAACGTTGAACCGGATACCAGCGTACCCGTAAACGAAGCTACGGATTTTAAGTGTGTCTTTCGAACGAATCTTTGTGGAATTCATCTGATGTACGCGGCCGAAATGGATTGCATGAGAAGCGAGCACATTGTGTAATTATTCATTCAAATGGAATAGATTTAGATTTTGAAAGACATTTGCCTCTTTGCAGCGACCTTAACGATCCGGAACAGTTGCGATCCGTTGAGTTCGTAGAGCTGAAAACGACCTTCGACCGAATGCCCATCGATAGTAACAAGTCCCTCATCTGGTGGTCCCAATCCTCCCTGGCAGGCATCAACACTATAATCGCCGGCAAGCGTGATAAAAATGGACTTGTCCGTCAGATCGAGGAGTATAACGTGGATCAGCTCTGGCGCAATAAACCCTGGAGCTCGACAGCAGCATTCAAATTCCTCGCAGACTTTCTCGCCGAAGTAAACCTATTACTGAACGATATTAATAATCCCAAAACCAGCGTTAGGCTCGACTTCAATGCAGAGAAACGGCAAGTTGAGTATTCCCTGTTTATTGGGGAGCGAATGATACCAGGGTATTATCGTAAGCTGATGGGTGACTCAGACTAAACTTTAACTTATGTACACTGGAATTATCACGTCTTCAAATTTATTGTAGGAAGGAATGAGTCTTCCGAGTTGCCATGTGTATTTTATCACTATTTTATATTATTATTATTATACTATATTCAAATATCATGAAATGTAACTTGTATACCCTGTACCAACGTAACGAATAAATAAATAATAACTTTCGTCGAATGTAGTTAACAGGCAGTTGGGGGCGTGGCATACCCACAAAAAGTATACATATTTATTCTTGATCAGGGTGTCGCGCTGAGTCGAAAACTTATCCGTCTGACCTTTAGAATGATCGTGTCGATTTAGCGATAAGCAATCACATTGATATGCTAACATATCGAGCCCTTCCCGCGAAAAAAACGTAACCAACAAAAGCAAATTTTACAGGAGAACGTTTTTTTCGCGAGAACGCGTATGAAATTCGCAGCAAATCTGGCGCTTGCGATATAATTGACAGGCTGATATCTCAGTAAATACGCAAGATAAAATTATGAAATTTTTTGTGTGGATGAGTTGGGTGATTATGAACATAATTGCATCAAAATTAAAATTAAAATTTAACATGTAAAATATACATATGTGTGTGTGTACGTATGTATAGAACATTTACAGTTAGCATGTTGACGATTCTTCGCTTAAAACTTTGCATCGGTGTTGTCAATTTTAACCGAGAAAACAGCGTTTTTTGACGGCAAGAGTTTAAAATAAAAGCTTACAAAATAAAAGCTACGTTGTTCTTAATTATGTGCTTGCTATTAAAGGTGTTATGGTCGAATATTGAACGAAATAATGGCAACATGTATTAATTGTTCTTATTTTGGTAAATTTTACGAAAAAGCTTTCAAAAAGCTGCGTTATTTATGTTTTCACAATTTATCCAACAAATGCTCTTGGAAAACTGCCGAATTTTGTGGAAAAAATCGGATTTGGCAACAAAAACAATTTCGTAAGAAACAAATTCGATAATTTAGAGATTAGGCGCCGATACGTAAAACCACATTCAACTTACGTTATCGATATGCTTGTGCGCAAACGATTATTACTCACTTAAATAATCTACAACTTACTAACGCAACTTGTTTTGATTTTGTATTTGCGATTTTTTTTTAATTTCGCAAAAATGTAGCATGTAAAAAAAGTGGTTCCTTAAATTAAAATTTTGTATTTTATTTTAAAACAGATTTATTTGCAGTATAAATTGAATTGAGAATACCTCTAGATTGGCAGCGCTACGTATGTGATCTTGGTCGAAGTTCATGAGAGCGAGAGGGCGCTATATGAGAGACTGTGTGTGTGTATGCGATAGCTTTCAAACAAGTTGGAGTTCGACACATGCAACGCAAAAGGAGCGAACGTAACGCAAAATTGAGCTGACTCAAAAAGGGCTGACGCAAATTGCTACCGGAAGCTAACGCAAAATTGAGCCACAAATGATGCAATCGATAACGGAAATTTGAAATCTGCAACTTCAAATTAAATTTTAATCAATGGAATATTAAATTTTAAGCTGAAAAACTAAACACAAATCGTATGAAAAATCAAAACAATCTGCGTGTATGAATGATAAAAATAAATGGAACATTCAATCGTTATTTTTTGCATTATTTATTTTGGCACTTTATTTGTTTTTTTGTTCATTATAATTGTTGTAATTGGAATTGGTTTAATTAAGCAAATTAATAATTATGTAAATTACTGTTTTGTTTTTGTTTGCTTGCGATAATTAAACTGTACTATCAGTAGATATTAGCGATTAATAAGGACAATTAAGTAGTAATTAATCAATTAATTAGTTAGTTGCGCGCAGCAGCGTCTTAATGTTAACTATACATACAACAAAAGTTACAATTAAACGGTTACAATTAGTAAAAAAAAAATTGCAAAAAAAAAACGATTTGTTTTTGTGTGTATAAATGTAATAATAGAAGGTTGGAAAAAAAACCGTGTACGAGAGTGGGCTGATAAGTAATCGGCCTCGGCAAGAAAACGAAACTTTTGTATATCTTCGAACTTAATCAGCTTTCAGTGCATTACACTTCATCCACCGATCCTGCAACTTTTGTATGCCCTTCAAGAAATGGTATTGGTCAAGAATTGAATTTTGTCTCCCATATTACCGCTTCATTTGACTGAAATCGTTTTCCACCCAGCCATTCTTTTAAATTTGGAAGCAAATCGGATATCCTATATTTTATAGTTGATTCAATTCCAATTCAATTCTGATTCCATTGTCCGATTTGTTTTTTTAAAGCTGAAATCTGATTACCACACGATACTTTAAATTTGAACTTGCCAAAGTCTAAAAAAAAACTAACTAAAAAAAGCGCCAAAACAATCAATGTGACCGAAATTCGGCACTTTTTGTGGCATCGGCTGATCTGTTGCACTATCCAACAAAAATATGGAGCTTATAAAAAAAATGCTTTTTTTCTTGCCAATGTCGATTACTTATCGGTCCACCCTCGTTGTGCAAGAGGGGTGGAAGAGGCCTTTCGATTTGATTTGCTGCTTGTCAAATAAAACTAAAGCCAGGCAGGCATGCTGAGAAGGGGGAGGGTGGTGGGTGGGGGTTGTAGGGTGTAGGGGGGTGTACATCACTTGCGATTGCGCAGTTCGATAATTGTGGCGCCGGAGCCGCGTCGCAGCTGATGATGCGCATGATGGTGGTGCGAGAGCGGAAGCGGAAGCGGATGTGCGTGCGAGTGCGCAACCGGAAGCGGAAGCGGATGCTCCTCGTAGCTGGCGCTGCTGCGTCGTATAATGCTGGCCGTGTCCTTGTTGAGCTCGACGGGCGGCGGGGAGCGCGAATCCAGCGAATACTTGGCCTGCAGCGCATGCTTGCCGACATTATTAATGGTATTATTATTAATATTATTATTCATATTATTATTATTATTATTGCTGTTGTTGTTGTTGTTGCGCGCGTAATCTTCGTCGCCATGCATGACGCGATAGAGCTCCGGCGCCTGCTGATGCAAACCACGCAGATACAGCTGCTTCTTGTCCTCATACGGAGGCGCCTCGCCCTCGTCCCTGCTCAGATCCTTCTGGCTGCGGCTGATCAGATTGACGATGGAGGGGCTTTTGAGGCCGCCCCTCAGCGAGTTGTCCTTGCCGGCGCTGAACAGATGCGGATTGGACTTGTACGCCTGCTGCTCCTGCCGCTGATTGTAATTGTTCCGGGTGAGCTTCTCGATATAGATGGGACTCGGATCGTTGCTGCCGTTCAGGCCGTGCACGTTGAAGCTCTTGCTGCGGTTCAGCACCTTTGCGTAGGTGCGCGCGGGCTTCGCAGGGCCCTGTTCCATTGGCAGCTTGCTGAGCACTTGTGGCGCCACAGCTGTACGCTTCTCCTGCGTCTGTTGGCTGGCATTGTATCTGCTGCCGCTGCTGCTTGCCACATGGCGTGGCATGTACGTGTGTTCGTGCAACTTGCGCGGCAGCGTCTGTGCGGCACGATAGTCCGGCTGCACATGCAGATTGGGCGTGGAGCCGCTAAAGCGTTGCGCATGCTTCTGATAGCGTCCCAGCGTCTGCGCCGCCGGTGCACGTGCCTCAAAGTAATCATCCTCGTAGCGTGCCTCGGGGCGTGGCGTGGCGCGCAGGCGTGCGGCCGGCTGGCGTTCGTACAGATGCTCCTTGCCGTACAGCTGGCTGGAGTAGGGATCCTCGCCCAGATAATAACGCTGCCGCGGACTCAGCGACTGCTCCAGCTGCAGCTGCTGTTGCTGCAGCTGCGGATCGGCGGATCTGCCACGTGCCGCACTCTTGGGCTGGCCATCGCTGAGGGAGCCGTCGGAGTCGGCCTTGGCTCCGACTCCGACTCCGACGCCGGCTCCAATATGCCCGTCGATGACATTGTACTGCTGATAGGTTGCAACTTGCTGCTGCTGCTGCTGTTGCTGCTGTTGTTGCTGCTGCTGCTGCTGTGGCGACTCTTCACGCGATTTGCTGGCGGACTTGGACTTCATGCGAAACTTGCGCTCCGCGCTTGCCGTGCGCAGCTTGCTGACCAGCTTGCGTAGGGAATTCCCAATCACCTGCCCCATTTTGCTCGGCTTGCTGGTTGTGGCATGTCCATTATTGATGGCGGAGGCGGCGTAGCTGGAGCTGGAGTTGGTCGCAAAGCGTGTGCGCTGCTGCGGCTTGCGGTTCAGCGTCATCGTGCTGCTGCCACCTGCCACACCGGCTGTGGCATCCACCAGCAGCGTGCCCCCGCCTCTGCCACGCGTTGCCAGCAAATAGTCCACCTGTGGCGATGAGGAGCGACTGCGACTGCGACTGCGCGGCGGCGGCGAATAATCCGGTGGCGGCTCTAGCTGCGTGCCACCCTGCCCCACCGCCTGCCCCACGCTCTGCTCGCCCAGCTGCTTCTCAATGGCACGACGACGCTGCGGCACCGTGGGGCGCAACAAATTGTTGCTATGATTGTGATTGTGATTGTGGCTGTGATTGTGATTGCTGCCGCTGCTGCTGTCCAGCTGGCTGTGGCGTGTGGCAGAGGCGCCTGCGGAGCCGGAGTGGGGGGCGTTGGGCGTACGCAGGCTGTGGGCATGGCCAGGAGCTGGCATGGCATCCAGATCGTTTAGCGCATCGCGTGAGCCGCGCGCCGATCTGGCCAGAAACTGTGAGGAGAGGCTTTGCCGCTTCTGCTGCAGTATATCCTCACGGCTCACGTAGCTGTTGTCGCTGGGCGGAGGCAGTGCATCCAACGCTGGCGAGGCACGCACATGCAAATGGGCGTGGCTGTGGGCGTGGGTGTGGGCATGGCTGGGTGGCTGCAGCTGCTGCTGCTTGCGGCGTATGGTCTCTTGCAGATCCTCGCGAAACGCCTGGCTGGAGAAGTGCTGGACGGGTGCCTCCTGCCGCTCCGCCCAGTTGGAGATGCCCTGAAAGTACTTGGGTCTGGGTGTCACGCCCTCTTTGACGTACTTGCGATCCAGCGTGCTGTTGAGGCGTTCCCGCTCACGCTCACGCTCCCTCTCACGCTCCCTATCACGCTCCCTCTCACGCTCCCTTTCGCGATCTCTTTCTCGCTCCCGCTCCCTTTCCCGCTCCCTCTCCCTCTCTCGCTCCCTCTCCCTTTCGGCGCCTCGTGGCAAGGTCTGCGTGCTGCTGATCTGCTGCAAGTTGGCTTTAGCGCCTGGCAGCTGGCTGGGCTGCAGCTGGCTCTGCGATTTGATGGTCACATTGAAGTAGCTCTTTTTGGTCGGCTCCACGTGCTCCACGTCGTTCGTCTCGTCGTCCCTCGAATCGTTGGAGGCCGTCGACTCGCTGCCAAAGTGCGACTCCAGCCACTTCATCGTCTCGCCCTTGCGCGTCTCCTCCTCGCGATCAAAGTCCAGCGGACGCTTCGTCAGCGCATCCTTCCGATCCGCCAGCTGCGCCACCTCTGCCGAGAAATGCAATCGAAATTTTACAAATCATTCTCCAAATATAAATAAATATCCAAACTTGATCTGCTTACTGGATAGGAGAACCTAATTCCCGAATTTGTTGTTTCTAGCTCCTATAGTTGCTGAGATCTAAGTGATCATACAGACGGACATACATACAGACAGACGGACGGACGGACGGGCAGACGGTGTTCCTTCGCCCTAAATTATTATCTCTATTTTTACCCACTTTCAATACAAGTCTGGCTGATTAAAAAGGATGTGTGGGAATTGGGTTTCTCTGGAGAATAAGCTAATTGTAGGTTACCCTTTTGCTGCTGCTGCTGCTGGGTGCGGCGCAGCTTGCGCATCCGATCGGAGAGACTGTCCCAGTCGCCGGGTCGCTCCAGAGAGCCGTCCTTCTCCATCTGCGTGGTCTCCGCGGCGTAACGCATCTCGGTGGCCAGGAGTTTACCCTTGGCTAACAGGTCCACATGCTGCTCGTCGCGTTGCTTGAAATAGCGCTGAGAGGCCGCCGTTGTGGTCAACTGTTCGCCCTGCCCCAATGCCAAAAGCTCATCACCGGGTTTCGCCTCCTCGTCCCCGTCGAGTATTAGCTCGTGCTCGGTTGTCCGCTTGCTCTCCGTCACCAAGGTGCCGTCCTGCTGGGCCAGACAACGCTTCTGCGTGTCCTCCGAGTCGATGGTCTTACGTGACCGGCTCGTGTTCGACACCAGCTGCGGTCCAAGCGCCACCAACTGCTGCTGACTCTCCGGTGAACAGAGGACGGCCTCAAGGTCGTCGGCACCCTCGCGTACGGCGTTGACGTATGTCTGCAAATACAACGATTGTCAAAGGGATCAGACTCATTAAACAGAAAAAGGGAAGGAAATTTGAAAAAATAATATTTAGCAACATTGTTTCTTGAATATCTTTTGTGTTTATTTGCGAATTGTAATGCCCTTTATGGGATAGATAAATATGATGCTGAAGAGTATACATTTCCAAAGGGCAGAAAGAAAGAAGCAAATTTGAGGAATATAATTTCGAAATATTGATTATTTAATATCTTTTGTGTTCATTAACGACTTTTTATCCGTTTTTCGGGATAGATAAATATGATACTAAATAATTGAAATAAATAAATAAAAACGGTTTAAAAATAAAATAAAATTAATAAAAACAAAACAAATAAATTTTTGTTTTTTCTTATGAAAGCTGCAATATTTCTGGCGCTATTTGTGCTATTAATTTTTGATAATTGGTGTACTGATAAAAATTACATCATATCGATGTGTTACTTGCTGCTCACTTGGCATAGTTAGCTGAGGAGAGGAAGAAATATAGATAGAGAGAGAAAGAGTGAGAGGGACATACCTAACTCCCAATGCGGCAACAACTTAGAGAACGTCAATTGTGGCATGTGGCATGTGGCATGCGGCTGCTATTCAGAGCAAGACTGCAGCAAAACAACATAGCGCACACCATGCAAAGCTTCACCCACCACCCCACTCTGCCCCTTCGCCAGCCACGCCCCCTGCCTGCTGGGCGGCACTGCACCAGTGGGCAGCGTGTTGCAAGCAATGCGGTGGCATGCTTGGCAAGACGCAAATAACGGTAAGAATGCGACAAGAGCAAAAGCAACAGAAGCTTCAGCAATTGCCTCAAGGTCAGTACAAAGCTATCCCCCTCTACCCCTCACTCTCTGCCCCTTCCCATCCACACACACACACACACACACCGTCCCCTCCGGTACCTAGTCGCTGCTTGTGGCATGGATGACAGGCAAAATGCACGCATCGCTGGACAAGCTGAAGCTGTGCACAGCGAGAAAAATTACGCTCCATAATTAAATTTATGATTAATTTAAAAATTTTAGAAATATAGTTTATCTCCAAATAAGAATACAATAATTATTGAGAAATTGGAAAAAATTATATTAAATCTAGAAAATAGTTACAAGATTAATTTTGATATTGATATTTTAATCTTGTTTAAATAATCTAAAAAAATTTAATTAATATTAAATTAAATAAAAAAAATTAAAAAAAAAATATAACAAATTTAATTTTGAGTCGGACTTCCGTCCCTCGTTTTTCGTCAGATCGAAATGCATGATTTTGCGCTTGATTGTTTCTTTCTGTGTAGCTGCAGCTGGTGTTGAAGCCAAAGCTGTCGAGCTAGAGCTGAAGAATTGTGGGAGGGGGGAGGCGGGAGCGTTGGAGCAGCCAGCTTTTGACTGCATCACTTGACCACTTTGGCAGATTCCACTCACATAACTCGTTGTTGTCGGCGACCTTGTTTAACGGTAACGCGCGTAGAAAGTGTTTTGTTTTGCTTTGTTTTTCTTTTTTTACTGTTTTTTTGTTTTTTTTTCTTAAGCTGAAAAACTTGAATGTCAGCTAAAGCAACGCACAACGGCAACAAAAATATATACAAAACAAAAAAAAAATACCTCAGATTCATCTCATCTCTTGAAGGCGGCCCCAGGCTTATTGTTTGTATATTTGTCTTGAAGCGTTCAATAAACACGAGAATTTTTTATGGAAACAATTAACTGCACCAGCAAATACCCTGTAAAACTTGCTATGTGCCAATTCTTGCTGAAAACTAAAAGCAACACAGCAAAACTTTTGATTAACAACGCGTTTGAAATCAATTATTAATTGCTTAAAAATTACTCAAATGTAAAAAACTTTTGTGAGTAATTTTTCAATATTTTAAAAAGCGACATTCTTAAATATTTTAGAATGTTTTTGTGAGTAGTGAAAAAATGACATTTATATTAAGACATTAAGAATTTAATTATTTGTGATTATTATGAATAAAATAATAAATAGAAATGTTCACTTTGTGTTGTCCTGATTTATTTAAATTAAGCTGAATGAAAATAAGCTAAATAATTATAAAATAAAAGTTTGGCTGAATAAAAATCATACCAGACCACATCAATAATATTTCTTGTACCATAATGCCAGAACAACTTTTTGCGTATATATTTAAATTATTAATTTCACATTATTTTATTATTTTATTTTATATATATTGTTATATTGTTTTTTAGACAAAAAAAAAGAACTTTTTTATATCCTCAAGGTTTTTAAATATTTGTATTTAGCTGCCGTAACGCCAGTTTTGAAATAATTAATAGAGCACAATAGTCGGCAATAATACAAAATAAAAACGCTTCAATTCGCAAATATTTTGTATATATGTATGTATTAATTTCCTACAAGTTTATAGACAACCAAAGAAACTATATGCCAAATTTAGTGGCTCTGAGCCTCGTAGTTGGCCAGTTCAATGGGGCTAACGTTGGTCGAACAGAGTCCACTGAAATGCTTGGCAGCTGTAAAGCACAAAACGTTTATTGGCCATAAAAGAAGACAAACTATAGAGTGCGAATTGAGCAGAGGCGTTGACGCCAGCTGCTACGTCGACAGCGACGTCGACTGAGGCGCCAGTGAAGATCATGATAGATGTTATTGGTTAAGATCAGCGCGTGATGACGTTGCGGATGACGCAGACTACAAAGTCTCAAGCGATTTGTCATTGGGCTAAGGAAATAACCGTTTCGATAATCATTCTGTTAGCCGAATGCCAACGCAAAACTTAAGCCTCAAAAGTTGGAGTTGGAATGGAAATCGGAATTCGAATTCGAGTTGGAGTTGGAGTTGGAGTTGAGGTTGAAGCTGTGCTTCAAGTGGAGTATGCTATAAAGTGGAGTTTATAATACACACACACATACACTCACACACACAGACACTCACACTCACACATCATAAGCTGTGGGCATGATTTCAATGCGAGTAACGATTTTGCCCCGTTTGAAGGTATTCAAATTAATGTTGCCGTTGCCGTTGCTGCTGCTGCTGCTGCTGCTGCTGCTGCTGCTGCTGCTGCTGCTGCTGCTGCTGTTGTTAGCATGCCAAGTGGCCAAAAAGAGAAATGAGCCAAAGCTGCTGATTTGTGGTTTTTCATTTGGCATACCCTGTAACAGCTGCATGCTGAAGAGTTTAACGCAACTCAATAACTTAAGGGAATATCATTTTAATCCATGAAATTTTCATTTAAGAAACTAACTAACTAACTGTACCACTAAATAAATGTTTACTTTTATTTTCTAAATTTGTATTAACATGCCTAATATATTGGCATAATTAATATATATTTTTCTATAATATTCATGATTTATTTCGTACACCAATTTTAAAAATTCTCTATAAAAAAATAGCAAATAAATCTATAAATATAGTTTTAATTGTCTATAAAATACTGAAATTAGCAAAATTATCTGTAAATATAGTTTAAAGTAAAAATATGTGTAAAGAATAACATATTGATATGAGCAATATTTAAAAAACTATGAATGCCCATAAATAAATATTTATTTTAATTTTCTAGAATTTAAATATCTGCAAATATATCAAAATAACTAAATTCATAACGATATTAGACAAAATTGTAAAACTTTAAGATATTTGGTTTTTTTTATCATAAGGTACAAAATAAACGATGACTTCCATAAAAATGGAAATAAATATTAAATAATTATTTTGTGTGATAAATAAAGAAAATAAATATAGCTAAATTCTATAAACATTTTAAGACTTCGAAAATTGTAAAAATTTGTATTAAGTAAATGATATAAAATAAAATCAATAAACACCAAATTCATTGGCACTTTGCAGTAGTTTTGCTTGTTCAGAGGGTATGTGCTAGTTGTGCTGCTCTGCAATAGCAGCATTCTTATATGGTATTAATTTAATGTGACTGTGCGGAAAGTTATTTTGTTGTTTTTTCTTGATTTTCTGTAGTTTTGTGGCTGCATTTGGGCGCTCGGACCGCAGTAACTTGGCCAAGAGGGTTGGCTCTTTGTCTACCTTTTGATTGTTTTTGTAGCTCTGTGTGTGTGTGTTGTGCGTTATTTTGCGCAGACCAGTTCGCCTTGGCAGTTGCTCAACCTCCAGAGCGCACACACACAGACAGAGACAGAGACAAAGAGAGAAAGAGAGAGAGAGAGGCATAGAGCAATCGATTATTATGATGATTACCTACTATAAATTTATTGTTATTGTAAATTCAGTTAGCATGCGAGACGACGACGCCGACGACGCCAACGTGCCTGCTTGGGCCATAGGCAAACTGGACACTCGACCAGGCCCAGCAGAGGCCAGAGCTCTGGTCACACTGGCCACACTGGCCAACACAAGTTGGGCAACGGGCCAAGCATGAGGCGGCCGGCGCTGATTGCCATTTGCTGATTAGACTGCGACCCAAGTCAATGTGGGCACGGGCAACAACAAAACAAGTTATCTTGGCAACAAGCACACACACACACACACACAGATACACACACATACACACACAGAGCACTTGCAGCTGGCTGTAAGACAAGAAGTACAACTAACAAAAATTTTAAACACAAATTCAAATTCCAAATTCCAACATAAATTTTTATATATATTTTGTACTTTTTTTATAGACCAATAGCTACATGTACACTATATAGGTATATATATTCGTGCATAGGTGTGTGTGTGTAGTTAGGTTCATGGACCTGCTGCGGACACGCCTAGAATCCAAAGTGTAGCCACAGCAGGAGCAATGCTTTGGCTATTGATTAAACTGGGAACAGAACAGGTCTCGTCTGCTCTCTCTCTCTCCCTCTCTTTCTCTCTCTCCTTTTCTCTCTTTTTTCTCTCTGTCTCTCTCTCTCTCTCTCTCTCTGCAACATCATCTGCTGTGGTACACAACCTTTTGCTGGCTGTGGGTAATTGCCAACTACCGGTTTAAAGACGTGCTCCTAAGTACAACTCTCTGCCTCACAGGGGGGAGGGGGCAGGCAGCATTTAAAGAGACTCTATATACATGTATACCTACACTGATAAAATAACAAATTGAGTTCTTAAATTAAGATTAATGATTTTTTATAATTATTATCCTCATAGGTTATTAAACTTATTATAGTAAAATAGCTAATACATGAAACTATGAAATTTTATATTATAAAACGCCCACCAATAAGAAGCTGAAGAATCTACAAATAATCTATAATATATAATTCATAAATAATCGTCTAGTTTAGCTAGAAATGTCTTATTCCCAATTTTAAAATACATACAGAATTTATATGCAAAAAAACAGAATTTTTTTAAAGCTAATACATAAGATAAGAAGAATACATAAGATCTTGGCAGTGATTCTATATATTTTCATAAAGGCGAAATTCGTATGCGAGAAAGAAGAATTTTAAAGTCATAATTATTTTTTTTTATTTCTTATTTTAGGTTTAGACATTTTTGATTTAGACTTTTAGTTAGATTTTTTCGGTTTAGTAAAAAGTTTCGTAAAATGGTAATTGTAGCTTGTTTTTTTGCAGTGTATGTGTAGATTCTAAGATTCTTACACTCACACACTTATTGACTTTGCCACAAAAAAATACAAAAATCAAAAGAAGGAAAAAAACTTTCAAATGTCTGCACATAAGTTCGTTGCCTAAGTCATTTTGCCAGGCAGCCAAGTTCGTTGCCTAAGTCATTTGCTAACTAGATTAAAAAAGTTTGTTGTCTAAGTCATTTCATTTATCTCAGTTTTGTTGCTATCCCTCTCTTAATAATTCTCTCTCTCTCTCTTGCTCTGCCACTCTGAATGAAGTTTGTTGCCTAAATCTTTTCTAAGCAAGTTCGTTGTCTAAGTCATTTGTGTGGTGGTGTTAAGTTCGTTGCTTAAGTCTTTTGCTTGAGCTGCATTTGCAATTTTTCTTTTCTTTTTGTTTTATTATTGTTTTGTTGCTGTTGTTGCTGTTGCTGTTGCAAATTATGAAATATTGTAACGCCAGTGAAATACTTAGTATTCACAATATTCATATGCATATTCATATATATATTCACATATTCGCACCTGGATAATTAAGCAAATTGAGCGTTGCCGTTGGCCAATCGTTTAGCTTTACGCTCAAAATGCTGTGGGCCCACGCATAAAAGTTGTTGCTGTTGTTAGTGTTGTTGTTGTTGATGTTGTTGCTGTTGTTGTTGTTGCTCTCTTTGCGCTCTTGGCTGTTTGTTGTTTGATGTTTGATGTTTGTGTTTAGTTTCTTTATAATTAATTTAGTTAATTACGAGCTAAATCACAGGCGTGCGGGGGCGTGGCGCGGCAATGCGTAGGATACACAGTAAAAAAAATATATATATTTACACTACACAACAAACATAAAAACAACAAAATGAGATTTCCTTGAACACAGCCACTAGCAGCGAGCTATCGAGTTGAAGTTGAATCGTCTAAAATTAAGCGCGTATTTAATTCAATATGCAATTGTATTTTCTTTCTCTCTTTCTGTCTTTCTCCGTTTCTTTCCTTCTTTCAGTCTTTCAGCATTTGAGCATTTCTTTCTTGATTTCTGGCTTTTGCTATGTATATCAGTTGTTAGCCCGCATCCGAGACGCGTTTAAAACGTGTTAGCGAGTCGCTTGTCTGCTCTCGGCGCTCGCTCGGCGGCAACTGATCTGGCCAAAACAGCAACAGCAACAGCAACAGCAACAGCTTCGGGATGCAGTGTGGCTTTTGCTTTGCGGCAACAGTAACAACAGCAACAACAACAACAACACCAACGAGCCCAACTTTCAACTGAGCTTTGGAGCAACAACTTGATACAACTGCTGGCCATTTCTTATACCCTATATATAGTTAAAACAATTAAAGCGCTGTCTAAACTATGCGTACTCCGCTTTTGGCATACACCTTGACCAAACACCCGGGCGGACTTCATAAGAATATAGAAATAGAATAATGGGCTTTCAACAGATTATTAGCGGAAAAAAATATTATTAAAATACAAAGCACAGGGTCTGTTACTGTTGACTATGTCCGACTGTGGCCTTTCATCAGACTGATTTATAATCAATCTAATAAACCTCATCTAGTTATTTTTTATTTTATTTAAATATTTATTTTAAATTAATTTAAATCGATAAGGTTTCCAGATTTTTCTGCTGTAAATTTATTTATATTTTAATTATTTAAACCTGCAACATTTCTAGTTTGTTTTTTATCAATTCAATTTCATATTTTTGGTTAATTTGAATTAAAATTGTTTCTTTACTAAAATAATTTTAAATGTTTTTTTGTCAATTTTAATAATGTTTAATTTAATGTTTTTATCAATTTATTTATTAAAAATTAAATGTTTTTCTACAATTAAATTTTCTACTTTTAAATCTTTGCTTTTATTTTGGTACGTAACTAGCTTATGACATTCTCTATCGACGCTGTGAATTTTGTTTCGATAGGATCAGAAACAGCGAAAATATGGTACGGACAATTTGCCGCACTAGGCAGAGGGGGGGTGGTGTGCGTTGCATACGCGGGTAGCTTAGTGTGTGTGCGTCTGATTGTGTTTGTATGTTTAGTTTTTATTTCATTTCTACTAATGCATTTGTAGCTTGATTCGTTTTTTTATTACTGTAAATTTTTAATTTTATTTTATTAAAATTTATGTTATTCTTAAAATTAGCATATTTCAGACATTCTATTTTTATTTAAATTGGCGGTTTTTCTTGCGTTATTGTTGATATTTCAATTTATGATTTTTATGGCTTTATTTTTATTTATTTGAAAACCTAAACTGATTTTGATTAAAATATTTTAAAGTATTTTTTGTTTGAGATATAGTAATATTAATTAATTTATATTTTAGTTCACAATTTCAGAATTTATGCCTAATTTGAAAATAGTTTTCACTTTATATTTAAGTGAAATTGCTGCAAAAATGCGATAGAATATGTATAGAATATAGAATATATATAGAAAATATGTATAGCATTTTATGTGATTAGCGTAGGGTATTCAAGTGGCGTTCAAGCCAAAAAACTTGTGCTTATTGTTACGTTTTACGCCAAATTGATTTTGAGTTATTTATGGCCGTTCTCAAGTTCTCAAGTTACCCACAGCAACTTGTTTCAGTTGCTGTTTTTGTTGCTGTTTCTGCTGCTGGGCTACTCACCTCATCGGTAAAGTCACCCAAATGCTTCACATCCTGCGTCTCGTGGTAGTCCTTGATCTCTTCGTGCGATATGACCCGCTTGTCATCCACTTGACGCACCAGCCCATCCACTGGGCGTGGCACCATGCGCTTCACCAACTTGCCACCGTTCGGGCCATCGATGCCGAACGCCTCCTGCAGCTGGGCCAATTGCGTCTCATTAACGGCGCCCGCTTGCAACGCGGCGGCATCAATCAATTGGGCATTGCCATCCAGCTCATCCGGTAGGCCCACATCTCGTTTCTATGGAGACAGCAAGGTGCTACAGCTTGGATTGTTTTTGTATGATTGAAACTCACCTCGGTGGTTTCCGTTTCCTGTTTGTCAGTGTCCTCGGTGGTATTGGTGGATACTATGGGCCCAGAGTCTTCAATCACCTTGCCCGCCTGCAGCTTCACATTTCGCTTAACACGCGTCTCGATCTGTCTCGTTGTCGTTAGTTCTGTTTTGCGCTTCGTTATCCATTCCTCTGTGCGTAAGAAACCAGAGAAAAAGCTTTGGTTTAGTAAATACCATAGCATACTTTCAAGCTTAAGCTGCCATTTCATATAGATATGCCTAAAAGTATGCTTCAAAATCCAGCTAGAGAGCCGGTGCAGACGGCAGAGCAAGTGTTGAGCTTTGTCTTTTTTTGCGCTGAGACCTTTCGCACAACCTTCTCATTAGCCCACAACTTAACTCGATATTTCAAGGTTAAGCATTAAGTCGTGATTAACTTAAATTAAGCTCAATTCGCGCATAATTGATCAAACATTTTGCCAGCACAAATAAGTGAAAGAAAAGTTATAAGTTGAGAAATAAGTACTTAAAATAAGATAAGATCCGAGATAATGAGAGAGATAGAGTTGGAGAGATAGTTAATAACAAATAGGAATTAATAGATAAATAAATATTATTAAAGATAAGCAGTTGTATGATGGATAAAGATATTTCAAAATATGGCATAACTAATTAGAGCGAATTATATTATAATAAACAGATTATGTAATTATCGATTATCGGTTATTATGGATATCGTTAAATTCAAAAAGTGCAGAATTTTTATTTTAGATAGTAGATGTCTATATGCCTAGCAGAGTTCGGCCGATAGATAATAGATACGTATATGCATAGATACATTTATCTAGTCGTAAATAGAGCATGGAAAACATATTGAAAAGGCCTCCGTCTGCAAATGGATCCCAGGGGTGCATAAAAACGCGATTAATTGAAATGTTTCCCATTGAATGAACGCAATTAAGTGCATTGGTAAACGTGTGCAACAGGCAACAGGCAACAAGCAACATGCTGCATGCCACTTGCTACTTGCCACAGAGGGAGCCCGTTGGCAGTTCTGATTGCAACACCTCATACCAAGCCAAACCAAATCAGAAACAACAAAAAATACGAGCCAAAAATGAGCCAAAAATTTGCATATTGCATTTTGCATTTTCACGTCTCCTGCTGCCAAGCAAGAGGAAGCAGCAGTAGAAACTGCAGCAGAGTGGCAACACTGCAAGAAGGGCAAGGAGAAGAGGAGGCTGAAATAAAACGAAGCGCTTCAGCGATTCGTCGAGTGGCTGCCGCATTTGGCTTTTTTTGCTATTTTACTGCTGCTCGCCCAATTACGTAATCCAAGTCCAAGTTGCTGCGACTGTCCGTCCCCCAACTCCCCGCCCCTTTGTCCATCTGCCCCGGACTAACTGTACCATGTGTGCATGTCTGTCGTCTGTATGTCTGTGTGTCTCTGTGTGTGTGTAGCAACCTGCGATGCTAGCAAAAAAACGTATAAAAAAAGCTTTGAGCACGGACATCCGACTTTGTACGAGATTTGTTGAATGAAATAACCGTTTGTTTATACGCTGCTTTCAGTGTATTATGACTATTAGAAGTCACACGCAATAACTATATATTTATATTATATATATATATCACGATCTAAATAATTCAGTAACATTTCATGAATTCTTAGCCTTAGCATTCTTCTCATGAACTTCCCCATTCTCCTTAACACCTTTGTCTGAAACCCTATTAACATTTCGTCTCTAAATTTTCCAAACATACTCTTTCTGGACTGTAAAAAACTTCCTTAAACTTCCTCTTCCTCTCCCCTCTAAATAAACATAACAATAATAACCTGAATTTAACAAATATCCTAACATCCTATTCCGAAAACCTCTAATTAGTATACATTTCAATTTACATTTCTTCCAGAAAATCCTTCCTAAAACCTGCTCAACACCCGCATTCTATTCCTACTATAATATTTCCCTACCGAGCTTCCTCAACATCTTTTTCGTAAGCCCCATAATCTATTTTTTTAAGCTCATTTGACTGAATTTCTTGAAGATCCTCTTCCTGTGCTTTCTGAAATTTATCCTAAAGTCCTCTTTCTGTACCTCCTTGATACAGTTAAGCCTTAACTTCACAACCACTTTCTGAACGCTACAAACATCCTATTCCGAAAGTCCCTCAACATTCTACAATTGAACATTTCTGAACCCTTTGAAAATCCTATCCAAATACCTCTCTAAATACCTAAAATTCTTCCAGTGAATCTTCCCCAAAATCTCTTTCCTAAGCCTGTTTAATCTACTTCAATCCTGTCTATAACTATGATAAGTGTATGTCAGCTTTCGGTGTATAAAAATCCGAGTGGCAAAGTTTGTTTCGTAGCTTTTTTATGGCTATAGCTCGCTGTTGTTGTCCAGTGTCTGGTGGTTACACTGACAAAAAGAAGAGCTTAACAAATGTTTGCATGACATTCTAGTATAAACATTGCATGTGATTTATATGAATTGAATAATGATTTTCAGATCAAACTCACATATCATATGAAACTGAAGTTAAATATTATTACAATCGCAAATATATATGAAGGAGTAATTTTGCACAGTGTAGCGCTGGCTGCTGTTTAACTGGCTGCAATAGAAATCGCTGGACCATTAAAGGTCGCTTATATAATTTATCTCTGCAGTCTGCAGTTGAAACCGAAACGAGATCTCTGGAGAAGAAGTTAGAGCAGCTAAAGCTGGGCGAAGGAGACGCGGGAGAGAGGGGAACTATTAGAGTGAAGACTGTGAGACTAAGAGACTGAGAGACTGTGAGACTGAGAGACTGTGAGAGAGCAAGAGCTAAGAGCTTTTGCAATTGTGAAGAGAGAGAGAGAGAGAGAGATAGAAGCGATGAATGCAGGAGACAACGAGTTGTAGAAGCCGCAGGCAAAAGCAATTGAATTTAAATTTATTTTGCTATTTTTATTTAATGTCAACTAAATTTAAAATACAGTTAAAAAATGTATTACTAAATTAAAAAAACAGTACAAAAATGCAAATTAAAGTTAGAATGTAATTTAAGGTATCTGGGCATACAAATAAAAGAAATTAAAATTTAATTTCTTCTTTCTTTCATTTTAATTTCAACAAAATTATTATTTTGTTTATTTTTAAATATATTAAATGAATATTGTATTTTTATTTTGTTAAATGTATATTATTTTACAACAATTAGCTTATTTTAGAGAAATGTTTAAAATATATAAAAAATAATCGGTCTGAAATGTTTAATAATGCTGAAAACGCTAGATTTGTTGATCTTATTTAATTTTTTTTTTTTATTTTTTACAGTAAGCTATTTTTGCATTAGCCTAACATTACCACCCAGCTAGCTCTGCTGTCTACCTGCCCTGTTTATCTTTATCATTTGTGCATATACATAGATATATCCGCATTGCATCAACTGTGGCGATAGCTATGGATATGGCTATGGCTATGGATATAGCCCCACAGCCAGCCAAGCACTTCATAAAAACCAACAGCACAACTACAATTAAACAAACAAACAGCACGAGACGGGAAGACGGGGAGAATTGGAGACGAGGAGAGGGTGGTCGGGAGAGGGGGACAGGAGAGGGGGGCCAGCTTGCCACAGTTTACTTTGCATTCTCGGTTTCCTCGATCGATATTGCAATTGCATGCCCTCTCCCTCTTTTTCCCGCTCTCTCTCTCCCACTTTTCGCTCTCTCTTTCTCTCTCTCTCTCTCTCCCTCTCCCTCTCTCTCCCTCTCTGCTTCGGTTTTCTTTGCATTGTTTCGTACAATCGATTGCACAGCGTCGATGACATATAATCGTTGTTATTTATGCCACTGCCACGCCCACTTTTCAATTGTTGCCGCTTATTGCATCTAATTGTGGTATCAATTATGGCCATGTTAAGCCTCAACTGCTGCCGGGCTCCGTCAACTGACAACGCGTTGCGCCCCCTACACTTAGAGAAACCGTTGTAAATTTTACAAATTTTTAAATTTAAATCCAAATTATAAGCTCAATGAACATCGATTTAAATAAAAACAAAAATTACAAATTTTTAAAGAGAAACCATAAAAAATGTATATTAAAAAACTTTTTCTTATTTATTATTATTTTTGTACGAAATATTGAAGGTTTTTCACTAATTTTGGCTACTTCTGCATAAAATTTACAATGTTTCACTTCGATTTCCACATCTGTTTATTTACAAGATTCAACACTCAAATATTTTTGTATTTAATTTAAAATTCTTTGATTGTAAAGTAATATTTACTATGCCTTTGTTTTCCAAGTGTACACACCCCGCACCCTGCTCTTCTCCCATTCCCCTTCCATACCATTTTCAGTTATTTTTGCCTCCATCTAATGCTAATTAAGCAGCGGCCTCTTTACGCGCCGCTAAAGCAAAAGCAAAATACTTCTCGCAATATGCATAATATTTGTACGTATACCCTGTAAATGCATTGGAGAACTGGTCTAGCAGCATCGCCGGTACCTCTTAATTACATTTGAGCTCAAGTTCCAAGTACTTAATAGAGCAATTAAAATTGGTCTATATATGGACTTTAAATTTATCCGGATTAAGGTTACAGACTGAGATACTAGTACGTCAGACTCTGTAGTTACTTTTTCTAATCACATACTACTTAAAAGCGTTATTTTTTCGCAATATTTTTATATTTTTCTTCATCTCCAACTTCTAATCCTCAGCATCCTTCATCTGAGCTTATTCAACATACTCAACATTCTTAACGTTCTTTCCGTTCAGTCTTTAAATCTCACAAACTTTTTCTTTCGTCTAATTTTGTCAAATTGCTTCAATTGAATAAAGTGTATTTTTAAATTAAGATCATGAAAATTAAAAAATACACTTCTAAATTTGTTGACCCTTTGAAATTTCTTAAAACCGATCTTAAATTTTTCTTATCGGATCTTTTATCCTACATACAATTTTATTAATATTAATTAAATGCAAAATTTTTAGCTTATAAATTCGAATTTTTGTTTTCAACAGTTGTAATTAGTTTTTGGATCCAAAATTGAGACTTAAGAACACGATATTTTTATTACAAAATCTATATTGTTCAGCTGTGTTTTAAGCTGTACAATTTTTAGATTCTTTATTTAAAATGCGGAAAAATCTAAATCTAACATATTAGATAGAATGAAAAATTCTGATGCGATACGATCTGCAGAGACAACATTTGATGACCTAGCGAATTTATTGTGCGATTCAGCTGAAATTTATTCTAGAAAATGTTACCAGAAGATCGGAAACTTGCTAGGAGAAATGTGTGAAAATGGGAAGACTCGCTGTGCGCAGTATGTGTGAGGCTGAAGTATCTGGAGTTATGGCATAACGAGCTCTGACTCTTCAATTATAAAATCTCTTAATGCATATATGCAAAGAGTGCAACAGCAGCAGCGACGGGGCGATGAAAATTGTTGTGATTGTTGTTGTGTTTTTGTGTTTTTGTGTTTTTTGTGATTTTTAATGATTTGCTAACGTGGGAAATTTACTCGAAACTCGAAGCATTTTCTTTTGCATTAGCATTTTGCCATTGTTAGTGGCAGTTGCTGTTAGTTGTGCTTGTAGCTGCTTGTTATTTATAATTTTTACACCATTTTTTTTGTTATTGTTTTGTGTTTTATTTTTGCACAATGTTACAAGTGATCCGAGATTTTTCCGCCAAAGGCGCCTTTGTGCCATGTTAATCACATAATTAAATCAAACTTTCTAAGATTTCCGGGCAGTGGAATGGGGCATAACCAACTGCATGGCATACAGCATAAGCGAAAGGGATCATTTCACATCAATTGCTGCATTATTTTTCGAAAGATAATTTTTGTTTCATTTTCTGCTGAGCATTATTCAATTTTTCCGTTGATTCCGTTGTCGTATACGTAATGTATTGTACATGAATCATTCCGAATCAGACATTGAATGCCAATTGGCATGGCCACCGATGACAATCGGCCGATGAACAATAAATGACAAACTATCCATATAGCAAATGCTATATTCAACATTCAATCGATGACTCAATGATATTCATGAGGTATGGTCACAGCTGTGTGTACATTTCTATAGATATCGGTAGAATACAAGATAAACTAAGTACTTTTTAATAACAGTGTATACTTTACTTTTATTTTAACACTTCTACTTAATGCATTTATTTCAAACTGTTTATCAACTCATTTCTACTTCTTTCCTTTACTCTCTTCTTTCAATTTCGTTCTTCTTTTATCTATTTTTTTTTTTTTTTTTTGCATCTACTTTTGCTGTATTTCCTGCCATCGATTTTCCGTTCTTCTTCTAAATCTATCTTTTTTTATTTTGTGCTATTTATTCCGCTTAATTGTTGCATCTTCTTAATTTGTTAAACTGTTTCTACGTCGTTATTACTTCTTTACGTTTTCTTCCATTTCTCCCTGCTCTAATTTAGCTTCTACTATAGAGTAACTTCGCCCTCTTCGAGGGCATCCGCTCTCATTTTGATCTATTCTTATTTATGATTTCTGTATACTTTTCTTTCCTGCTTCTTCATTTATTTACAGTGTAAATGCAAATAATTTTGTACAAAAAACCAGTTTGTTTTTGCATCTGAAACGTTTGGTTTTGGTTTACTTTCAATAAACTAAAATAACACTTAGAATTTTTGTATCCAACTAAACATAATGGGTTCGAACTGGGTATATAAAGCTATTTTAGTGATTGTATTTTTTATAAAAAAGGTTTGGTTCTGAACTCCCTGTTTATTATTATTGGATATACCATTATAAATACTGCGACCTAACAAATCTATTGTTTTAGAACTGTTGACCAATGAAGCAAATACGATGGATATCCAGGTTTATCTAGGATATCCATCACTCGGTATTGAAATTTATAACAGGAGCACTCCAAAACCTTTTTGGCGATATCTACGCCTGACATCCCACCCTTATAGCTATGAATATAGATATTGTAGGTGAACTCACCTTCTTTGGTTATAGCTTCTGTATCGCATTCAGTTGCAGTCGCCTCGTTGCTATCATCATCGTCTTTGGGCTCGAATTCGACCTGCGAAGTATCAACATCATAGAAATTAACGCGGGTCACGTGACGCACGTAGTCATAGTTGTTGTTGTTAAGGTTGTTGTTGATGAAGTTGTTGTTGTTGGCTGTATGCCTATGATTGTTAGTTGGCAGTTGCTGTCGCTGTGGCAGGTTCGTTGCTGGCAGAGTTGTTTCTGTAGCTGGCAGAGATTTAGCTTGTATGCGAAATACAATTGGGGCAGGGGCGTGGCCGTAACCGTAACCGTAACCGTAACTACGCGGCGGTTTTGGCACCGCATTGGTTGCCGCGTATGGCCAGCGATTGGGCAGTTGGGCGGGTTGCTGGTAGCTATGACTATGACTAGGCCAGTGAAGGTGCTGCAGATGGTGCTGTTGTTGTTGGTGTTGCTGTTGTTGTTGGTGTTGCTGGTGTTGTTGTTGGTGTTGTTGTTGTTGTTGGTGTTGTGCTGTTGTTGCTGGTGGACGATAGAACCTAGCCGGTATGGCTGTATCGCCAGTGGATGCCGTGGAGCCAGAATTGTTGCCATTGCTTCGGTTGCTGCTGCAGCTGCTGCTGCTGTTGGGAGAGTGCTGTTGTTGGTGCTGTTGGTGGTGCTGTTTGTGTTGGTGCTGCTGTTGCTGTTGTGGAAGGTGTTGTTGTTGCTGTTGGTGGTTGTTGCTGCTGCTGCTGCTGCTTGGGCTGCATGTGCATGGCGACAGTAGAAGGATCACCACCATTCGATCATCTGGCGGCGGCGACTTGCACTACATCTGACGGACGGTGCTCCTTCTGTTCCTTCTGCTTCTGTTCCTCCTACCTCTCTTTCACCCACTTCTTCTCACTGTACACACTCCTCACACTGATGCTTAGCGGTTTGATGCTTCCACTTCTTCCTTTGGTTCTCTTTCTCCCGCTGATTTTGAGCTTGCTTTCTTTAATTCTCCTTCTTCCTTTCTTCTTTCTTTTCCTTTTCCTTCTTGTGCTTGCTTTGATCTTGCTTTGCCTAATTCTCCTTCTTTTGCTGCTTTTGATCTTCTTATCTTTGTGTCTCCTTCTGTTCTTTCTCTTTCAGTTGATTCTTGTCCGTGCGACTCTTCTGTCGTTAATACTCTTTCTCTTGCTTCTGGAAGGAAAACTCCTTTCGAGACTTCTCCGATTGAAACTCCTTTCTCCAGCACTTCTCCGATTGAATCTTCTTCCTCGAACACTTCTCCGATGGAATCTTCCTCCTCTGACAGTTCTTTGGTTGACACTTTCACCTCGGACAATTCTCTGTTAGACACTCTTTCTTCGAACGCTCTCTCTCGATATTCTTCGCTTTGACACCCTTTCGTCTGGTACTTCTTGCTTTCACTCTCTTTCGTGTGCTGATACTTTTGTTGATACTGCTCCCACTTGTGGTTCTGCTCGTTTTGCTGCTGATACTCCTCGTGGTTCGCCTCCTGCGGCTGTGCCGCTTGTTGCCTAATTAATGTTGCACTTTCGCTGCAACCGATTTGAATTTCAAGTGCCGCACAAAACATTTCAGCGCGACGCAAGCGGCAAGCGGCACGCGACACGCGACGCACGCGACACAAAATCGTGAGCAAGACAGCAAATCGTTCCACTGCAAATTTTCTTTTATGGTTTTGCGACTTTGACTGGAAGAAAGCAACATGCAACAGTCGGTTATACCCTGTTCGCTTTAATTAAAACAGGGCATAACAGACTTGTATAAATATGTGTGTAAGCTTTAACGTGAAGGTTTAGTCTTTTGCTATGGAGAAGCCCACAAAACGTAAAAAAAAGTGGGTGGTCTTTTTCTTAATAATAAATTTATCCTACCAAAATATTTTTCAGTTTAGTTTCTAGTTAGGAAAAAGCGAAAAAAGCAACATCATTTCTACTCTGTATGCCTACAAGAGTCCAGGGTATCCGTTAAAGAACTACCAAGAGGCATTGTCTCCCAAATCTTGCAGTATCTAGCGAAACGGTAGCTAGCAACAACACCCTCTAGCTGCCGCATAAAAGTACGTCAAGCGTAAAGGCTGAAGAACAAAACGGTGCACAAAGCAGTACCTCATCAAAAGCGTTTTAGGTGGCTATCAAACCTCGTGAGGAGAGGAAGAGAAGCGCAAGAGAATTCAGTAGAAATTTGTGTTGGAGATGGAAGGAAATTGGCTAGACTGGTCACTCGGTCGGCTGGTTACATAACATGCGACCCAATAAAAAACGAAATAAAAACAAAAATGGCACTCAAGTCGAGTTGAAAAGGGCAATGCGCATAGTTCAAGGCGCCGAACGGTGAAATGGAAAGCCCAGAGAAACTGAACAAGAAACCGAGCAATTCATGTTGACAAAGAAAATACCCTAAAAGTGACAACATGTACATTGAAAAGACTATACAATTTGAACCAAACAAGATATGTTTGTATCATCCAAAAAGGGGCATTTCAATCAATACAAAAAAAAATGCTCTTAAAATAATTCAATCTAGTAATCTGTGGGTTTGTCGCTGTCCCCCCAGAATTCATATAGGCTTGTTTCTCAAAGTTTTTTTTCACTTGCTGACAAGTAGTCTTGAAAATTGTACTATAAATTTAATTTCTGTAAAATAATATCGAAGGAAAAATGATGTACTTTAATTATCCGAATATTACAAACGACAATAAACTTGACACAACTGCGAAGGTATTCATCCTGCTTGCCTTGCCGATGGTATGCGTCATTATGGCAGTTATAATGATATGGATCGCTCGCCTGATTATGGGATTGCGGAGGCGACATGTGATCGTGGTAACTACTATCGTTGGTATCTTTTATATGATATGTCTGATGGTCTCGTTTGATGCTACGGTTTATGATTCATTGATGAAAAAAAATGGGAATTCTACTTGGAAACTTATATCCCTAATACTGGGTAAACAGATTAAAATGGCCATGATCAATGATCTATATCAAAGTAAGTTGTTATAATCTCTAAACAATATTCTCTGCAGATAATTGTTTGTATAATTTTTACAGGACAGGCAATGAATGCTGAAAATCATTAATCTCAAATTTTAATCAATTTAATTCCACAATTCAATTTAACACACACACCAAATACAAAATTGTTCCGTTCTTGTTCAAATGTTACTGGGGGGTGAGAAAAAATTGAAAATAAAAAAAAATACACCTCAACCGAAGATCCAATTTTGTTTAAATTTAGTTGAATTTTTTAAATTCCCAATTTATTTAGAAAGGTAAGATTTAATTTTAATTGTATATCAAATATCAACCTATATAAGTTCATAGCCTAATTGACACTCTTAATACCAAAACTATATGGTAATACTCTTTGGGTTAAGGTATAACACTCGCAAATGCGATCAAAGGTCAGCAGAAAACTACAGAGAAAAGCTTCAAGAAAAACATGACTTAAATTGGTTTACGAAAACCAAAAAAAAACTTAACCGATTACCCACTGGCACTGAGCAGCTGATTAAACTGCATTAGCCCCCCTCCCCCTCCTCACCACACACAAAATGGGGCAGTTGAAAGCTTCAGCTAAGTTGTTGAACTTTGTACGTGACCCGCAGAAGACTTGAGGCACATACAAAGGCTGCCAAGTGGGGCTAGCGATAGGGCAAATGTTACAAATATAGTGCATACAACTAAGTTTTGGACAAGCTAAGAGCATTTTTGCTGTGAATTATGTAATAAAGTAGGAAGATTCCTTCTGCGAAGAAGACTAAAAAATAGTATTAGGAATGTCCGCATCTTTTTTTTGCCATTTTTCTACTTCTCCCTGTTTGTATAACCATTTAGATCTGACTAACTATAAGAGCTAGAGACACTTTTTTTGGTAGTTAGGTTCTACTTTTTCGTTCTTTTTGTTCATTGTTTATCTTTTTGAATAACCCTTTTTTCTGTTTCTTTTTGCCTTTTCCCCAGCTATTGTTTCTCTCTATTGTCTTTCCTTCTCTTCTTCATATGACATCCTTTCCTTCCTAAGCCTTTCCATTTGTATTTCTCTCAATTTTTATCACATTCATACTTTCTTTCTCTTTGTTTTTCTGTGATCATTATTCCTGATTCGCACTTTATCTCTTCTCTATCTCTCTTATCTATTTTACTGTTTTCTTGTATACCACCTACTCTTCCTTCCTCATTCTGTTTTCCTTGTCTTTTTTTATTAATCCCATCCTTGATCGCTCTCTATTTCCCATTCTCTCTTCTATTCTCGCTCTCTCCCATTCTCCCTTCCATTATCTCTTCCTTTCTCTCTCCCATTCTAGCTCTTCCCCTACCTCTCTCCCTCTCTCTCTCCCTCTCTCTCTCTCTCTATCACTCTCTGTAGCTTACCCCACCCACAAGTTCTCATTTGTTGGCTTTGATGATTGTTTCGCGTGCGAAACGATTCTTGAATCGATAAATACGTTTTAACAATCAATTTGTGAGCTTTGGGCGCAATGTTGTGGTTGTTGTTGTTGGTTGTTTGTTTGTTATTATTGTTGCTATTGTTGTTGCCGGCTACCGGTTGCCTTTTGTGTGTGTGGCCATTGTTGTTGAACGATCGATTTGGACTTCAAATTGTATTGAGCGCTTGAGCAATCGCATGACATCAGACCAACAACAACAACAACGTCTACAAAAACAACAACAGCAATACCGTTAACAACAACAACAACAATTAAATGTGGATTGCAACTTGGCCATTTGTATAATTATTTCCGGTTATAGGACAAATGTAGAACCTTTTGGGCCTTAACTGATTTCAATTTGAATTTCGAATATGGACTTTTCAATATTTTGGACTGCATGACTCAACACAACAAAACTAACAACAACAATAATAACAACAAACCCAACCCCTCCCAAAAAACCAAATGTTGCTTTGACAATTCAACAAAACAAAAAAAAAACCCCAAGAAAATTGAAAAAAACAACAAAAACAAAACTCAAGCGTTGAATTCAAAATGCAATCGCCAAAATGCCTTTTACTTGACCCAAAAGCAGCAGCAACCATAACAACAACAACAACAACAGCAACAGCAACAGCAACAGCAACATGCAACATGCAGCAGCAACTTGCAACAAGGCGTCGAATTTGGCCAAAAAAAAAAACGAAAACAAAACAGAAAAAGTAAACGAATTTTTGGGCGACAGCCGAGCCCACAAGTCACGCACTGGTCAACAGATACCCACACTCACACTCACATTCACACTCACATTCACACTCACACTCATAGACACTCACACTCACACACACACATGCTGCACTTGCCCCACGCTTGCAGCTCCCCCTGCTTCCCACCCACAGCTAATTTACGCCTTTTGCCATACAAAGACATTGAATTGTTGCTGCTACACTCAAAAAAATTACTAGGCTTTAGGTGAAATACTGTGAGAAGCAATTTAAGACCAACAAAGCAATATAATAGTGCATATGAGAATTTTTATAGCAAGCGAAAGAGCAAAAGCGATTACGATTCGATTAAATCGATTATTTTTTTTCGACGATTAAATCGATTCATACAAATTGAATTAAATTTTTTATGTATATTATTTTGTATGCATGAAGTTTTTCTCTCGGACAACCTGCAAATTCAAATTTCCGTTCTTATTTCGATTAATCAATTAGCTTCATCTTTTGACGTTAATCGATCATAAGATCGAATTCAGATCTAGTAATTCCGTATATTCCAATATCGATAATTTTCACCAGTAATTAATTTTCCATCGATATCGATATAAGTCTTAATATTAACTTACGTAAAGTTTGATTTAGTTAAATTAATTTAAAGACAGTTGAAGCAAATTTGCTGAAAATTCAGCTTAAATGTTTTTTTGAGTGTAGTTAAAATATTTCAAGACGCACAGCAGAATCTTAAATAACAGTAAAGCAGCATTGTTATTGTTATTGTTATTGTTATTGTTATTGTTGTTGGTTGTTTGTTGTTGCTTTTTTGTTGGAGCAAAACTAATAATAAACAAGCACAATAACAAATTGTGCACAAAAAGCTAAAAAACAAAAAACCAACACCAACAACAACAACAACAGACAAAACGCTGCATGCACAAAAAATCAACAACTTCAACTGCTGCTTGTGGCTTGCAACGTCCCCCTCCCCTCCCTCGCCGAACCACTGTGCCGCCCCTCTGCCCCTCCCTCAGCCCCAAAAACCAGCCACCTACTATTTGCCCATTTTGTGAACGAATAATGCGCGTGATTTTCTATATGCATGTCTATGTGTGTATCTGTGTGTCTCTGTGTGTATCTATGTGTGTGTGTATCTGTGTGTGTGTTGAGTTGTTGTTTTTGTTGCTGTGTGCGCTTTAATGGTGGGAAAATATTTTTGCTATGAGTTAATTTTTGCTGTTGCTATTTTTGATTTGGCCAACGCCGCAGGATCTGCGAGTGTGATGTTTTTTACTTGTTTTTTATCTTTTCACTTTTTGTTGTTTTTGTGTTTTTTCTGTTTTTTTTTTTTCAGATTAGTAGTGTTACACGTAATGCCACACATGTAACTAGCATTGTGGATGATATAACATTTATCAGAAACTTTGCTAATACAACAAATCAAGCATAACAGATTTTAACTTATAATTTATACATTATTAATTATGAAGTACTAAACTTGGGCTTAAACCTAAATTAAATTCAAATTGTATTTAATTTCAAACCAAATTTAAGTCAAAATAAATCTTTTTCAAATTAAAATTTATTTAAATTAAATTGAATTCAAACTAAATAAAGTTCAAACGAATTTAAAGTTTAATTAATATGACTTCAAAATAAATTAAATTTAAATTGAGTTAAATTAAGTTCGAAATACATTGAATTTAAATATAATATTTTTAGTTGACCTATAAATATCAAATATCTTTAATCGATAATTTTACTATCGATACAGCCAATGGAAATCGCAACCTCCCTAACCTATACGCAATGCTTATGCAACAAGTAGAAGGCGCACACACGCACACACACACACGCACACACACACACACACACACACACACACATGCGGAGAGCGTGTAAAAAAATGGTGCAAAAAACACAAACAACAAATGTCACGACAACGTAAACAAACTAGCAAAAAATCAAAATAAATGTGCAGAAAATACATTGCAAATCTTGGCGGTTTTATTTAAGTTGAGTTTTTGCTTTTAATGATTAATTTTTTGCACGTACGACGCCATGTAAAGGCTTAACATGCCAGCCCCCCTTCCACCATGCCTTGCTTACCCCTCTGTTCCGCAACCCCTCCCCACTCCCCTTCTGTTGACGTCCCGTCCTCACACTCCACTTGAAGTTATCGCAATAAGTGCAGAGAAGCGCAGAGTTGCCCCCAACAGGAGCAATTATACAGCGAACACAAAGCTATCGGGTTTACACGTTGAAGTTGCTGCACGAAGTGTTCATCTTATGCAAAAGTTACGACCACAAAGTACAAATTATATCGTTAATAAAAAGTACAAAATAAGTTAAATATAATTGATGATTATTTAAAATTGTGTTTATTAAATTAAATGAAAATTTATAACAAAATTAATTAAAATAAAACTTTGCGGTTTGAAAGCAGTTACCAAAACTCTGAACAAAATTTCACCATTTAATAATTGCAAGCAAAAAAGTTATAAAACTTTTATAAATTACTTTGAAAATAGTGCAAAAATCTATTTTCTTTCTCAAATAGACTTAAGCCTCTACTTCTCAATTTTTGTTTATAAAAAAATTGATAAAATCGTTTACAATTGGTGCAAAATTTAAGTTTTCTAACAAGAAATGGATCAGATATATTATATATAATTTGAATGTATGATTTTCTCAAGAGAAACATGGCATGAACTACGTTCCAAAATACATATGTATTAAAATATAATCTTAATTGATAATTATTAATTTTGGAATAAGTGTACCCCCTACTCAACTATATATAGCCCAATGTCTTGCACAAATCCGAGTGTGGCATAAATTATCTATATTACCAATTATATAGTAACATAATCTACTTGATTAATCAACGGAAATTCGCAAAATATTTAGTTTATTTATTAAACAAATAAAAATATTTCATGTAGAACTGAAGATTGCATACCAAACGCAAACTTCACGAAGTAAGTGCAACGTATGCCCGTTGCTGCTGTTGTGGGCGTGTGAATGGTCACACTTTGCACTTTGCCATTCAGCTGCAAACACACACAGAACGAGAGAGACAGACAGAGAGAGAGGGGCAGACAGAGAGATAGAGAGAGAGAGAGAGAGAGAGAGGGAGATCAGTGTTGCCAATTAAGCTGGTTTCAGCATTCTAATTTTGTTTATGGGCAATAAAACTATCAAGAGATATATATTTATTTTATATCTATGGTATCTATTATAGTATTTATTATATCTATTATATATATTAAATTTAGTATATCTATTATACTTTTTAGGTATGTTATATTTGTTATATTTATTGAATTATATATTTATTTATTTAAATAGATATTTGAGCCTTTGATTTGAAAATATGTATTTATTTTTTACTAATTATTATTTTTGGTTTTTGTTTTAAATTTTTTTTTTATTTGTATTGTTATTTTTATTATTGCTATTCTAATATTTATGAAATATTTAAATTTTAATATGCTTTGCTTTTTTAGTTTAATTGGGGTATTTTTATGTATTTATTTATTTGTAAATGTTTGCTATTTTATTATATTTTTTATATTTTGTAAAGTACTTTGTTTAATATTGATTTTGAATTACAAATTTAGCTTCGCCCTTGCAAGCTGCTTAGAATAAAAAAAAAAACAAAATTCCATGCTTTTTATACGCTGTGCTCATAAAATAGCTAAACACAGGGTTAATAACTAATAACTTTTATTTTTACATACACATAAATTACATTTTTTAGAACTTTTAGAATTTATAACTATATTTTGCAGTCAAAGTCACAAACACAAAAAAAAAACAAAAACAAAATTGTGTGGTTTTTTATGCTCGTTTTTTTTTTGTCGTTTTTTTTTAGTAGTTTTTTTTTGGTTAAATGCGACGGCGTGTTCGATGCGATGGCGCGGCGAAGACTGCGGCGCAACACGAGCTGCACCGTTAGTTTGTTACACCTGAAAACCTACAAAAAAAGGCGAATAAAAAACGGCGGAGCGGCGAGGCGCGCGCGAGTGTCTCGAGCGACTCAAAGTCTCAAAATGCGAGCTGAGAGTCGAGAGCTGAGAGTCGAGAGTCGAGAAGTCTCGTTGAGCCAAGTGCGCTTTTTGCGCTCCATTGTTTAGGCCACAAGCACACACACACACTCACACACACAGCAAAGCTTTGCCACAGTTTTTTTTTATTTATTTATTTATCTTTTTTTTTGTAATTTTTTCTCTCTGTACTCACCAGTTCGTTCTGCTCGTCTTTGGCGCCAGCTTTCGTTTTGCTCGTCTTGCTCAGTGCCATGGCGCCTGCTCCCCAAAGGCCTCCCAGCGGCCCCCAACTGCCAGCGACTGCGACGCCGACTGCGACTGCGACGCCGACTGCAACTGCAACTGCAACTTTGGCTGCAACTTTACAACACGCCCACAATATTTGCTCCAGCCCACTTTGTTGGCAATGTATATATTTAATTTTTTATCAAGCAATTTTATTTATTATTTAAATGTTCGGTTTTGTTTAGTTTTATGTTTTCTTTTTATTTGTTTGTTTTTTATCTGAAATTGTCACACAAAAATATTAATATTTTTAAGCTGCTACACTTTTTGTTGCCTACTTTCAGGCCGGCCGCCATATTGACATTAGCTTTTGCTAAGGTTCGTGTCTTTGCTGAATGCTGCGCTTGCGCACAGCGTTGTTAATTTAGCGGGTTTCAGCATTTTATACTATGCCTAAGGCTATTTGCAAATATCTATTTATTTTCAATATTTAATATTGCTTTAATTTTTATTTTTATATATTCATTGTTTTTATTTCATTTAAGTATTTTTGTCATAGAAATCTGTTTTTTTTTTTTCTGGCAGCACCAGCACGCCAAAAGCAACTACCTAAAACTAACTTTTTATAACAATAAGAAAGTCCCCAAATTATTTTAAAATTTAGGGCTGTAATCACAAGAAAAATTTCCTTTTCAAATATCATATGGGCATTTCCGTAATGTTGAATGCAAAACATGGAGCTTGTAGCTCTTGAGTAGTACTACTATAATTGGTTGATTTATTTAGAAATCTTTGAATTCCCAGATAATTATAAAAAAAAAACTCAAGCGGTTGAGTATTATTTGAAAATATAAAGTTAAAGTTGGAAAATGAATTTAAAAGTTTATTTAAATTAAAGTTTTAAAAATGTATTGCGATAATTGATGCTTGAACTAAAAATATCAAACTTAAAGAATTATTCAATAAACTTTTTAAAAATAAATTCCGTGAAATGAATTTAATGATAAATAAAACAAAATATTTAAATAACATTCAAATTGCTTATTCAAATTTCAAAATTTTCTGGCACAAGTTGCTGAAATACAAAAATTAACTAAAAAAAATGCAATTCAATTTGTAAAAATAAATTATTGAATTTATATTTGCTGACAACAGCATAATGAAATCCATTTAAAACTAAAGTAAACTTGGAGAACATGTTTGGTATTACCTACTAAATGTGTTATAAAACTAAATCAAGCACATTAATTAACACAATTGAGTGCAAGAGCGCAAATCAAAGTTTTTGAGATTTAAATACGTTTTCGTAGTTTGTATTTTGGCAAAATTTGTTTATTCTGGTTTATTGTTGTTGCGCTCACACTCAGCTGGTTTTGGCGCCCACTCTGAACTTGCCGCTAACAAAGTCAAAATCACGAGAAAAAAATACAAAAAGAATTTTGAAACTCTCGCATTTGGTCAAAATGAGTTGACATATTTGGAGGCAAAGCAATGACCGCCCACCAACACCCGCAACAACCACGCAAAAATACAAAAAAAAAAATAAAAAATAAAAACAAAATAAAAAAATTAAACATTCTCGGCTCAAAGTTTGATGTCTTTTTTATACCCTGTACCCATTTAATTGCTACAAACTGGGTTAATAGCTTTTGTGCAAGTGTATGTAACAGGCAGAAGGAGGCGTGGCAGACCCCATTAAATATATATACATAGTATATTCTTGATCAGGGCAACAAGCTTAATCGACGTAGATCTAAGAAACTATAAGATGTAGAGCAATCTTTTTTGGAATGTAGTTAGATATATAGCATGCGCAGATCAAGTTTTTTTTTAATCGCCCTTTAAAATAAATTCGGAATAACTAACGTAATATTGAACAATTAAAGTTGTGTTTCAAAATATGCACTCTTTGTCGTAATATTTATCTATATTGAAAACCGCATTGAAATCGGTTATTAAACAAAGCAGTTATTGAAGAAATAACATTGTAAGCTTTTCCTTGCTCGCAATTAAATCATGGCGCAAATAAAAAAAAAGGCAGAAGAAGCATTGCTGTTTTGAATAAATTCTATTTATTATATAGCGTATATGGTATTCTGTAGTCTGGCACGTCCGACTCATCGGTGCCGTCCTTACCGGTTTTTTTTTCAACCAAATGATAAATATACAAAACTGGAGGATTTTTTACGATGCTCTCAGTACGACAAACACAATTTCAAGGCGATATCTATATGAATTTACATATCTACATATATGTGGATATGTGTATATCTCTATATCTGTATTCCAGTATAACAAATATGTATTTATTGACGGGTCTCTCTGACGAAATGACGAAATGACGAAATGAACGAGTTATTTGCGCGACTTTACTTAGTTTTCAAACGGCCCACACAACAAACAAATGAATATCATATAGAAAATGCGACAGAGTTGCAGAATATATATCCAATAGTAGTAAGCAAGACAGAGACAATGAGAGAGTGGAGAGCGGAGAGCGGAGAGTGGAGAGTGGAGAGCGCAAGATCGCAACAAACAACATAAACTGAGAGATATATATGGGCTTATATATGGCATCCAGCTGACAGTTTGTCATGCAAATATGCTAAATTAATTGCGATTGTGGAATTCTTTCTCTCTGTTCTATAAAAATCTATTAGAAGTTCCGATCACGATTAGCATAATGATCACTGCGAACATGTGCAAGGTCACACTGGTCACACCGATAACACTTTTAGCACCCAAACACAATAAACACTTGCACTAAAAAACCTATAAGTGCAAACAACCAGTGTTTTGCAAGTCGATTCATTAAACAAATGCCAAAACAGAGAGAAAAAGTTATAAGAAAAATAGTTAAAATTAAATTAGATTGATTGAAATTTAATTTATCAACTAAAATTACTAAAACACATGGCGTTTTCCTTGAATAAATATTTTTGATATTTCATTCAGGTTATTAATTTATTTGAATTTGTTTAAAAATGTTTTAACTCTCACAGGCGCTCTTCTTTATATTTTTGCTTTATCAAAATTTGTTAAATTTTTTTTTATTTTATTTTAATTTTTTTAAATATTTCCCACTCTGTGCCAAAAATAATTTGTTTGCTGCTGAAAAGCATTTATATGTTATTTTTATTTGCAAAGAAAGATACATTAATTAAATATATTTATCAAGTTAAAAGTGTTAAATTATTCAACCAATATACATAGAATATTTATGTAATTGTTGCTTTTTTATTAATTTATTTGTTTTTTTTTTACTAATTTATTTGTATATATTCACTTAAAAACGTTTAAATCTTTTACAAATAGATGTAGATAAAATTGAATTTGTTGCTTGTTAATTAATTTATTTATGTTAATTATGTTTAAGATACTAAACAAATATAGCATAATTATTTGTTCTTTTTGTTTATTTATTATTTATATTTGTTGCACAAACATAACGTTTTCTCGCAGTGTATGCACTGTAACTGAATACATTTATTAGCAATTATAATTTTTATAATTCCTTGTCTTTTTGTTTATTAATAATTAATTTTTTCGAATGCACAGTTTATGCAATTTACAAGCACAACGTTTTCTCGCAGTGTATGCACTGTAACAGTGTATATTTATTTGCAATTGCATTTGAATTTTACTCGATATATTTAAGCATAATTCTCGGAATTCTTGAACAACAACACAAATATAAATAAGAAAAAAATAGGGGGCAAAATATTGGAAAACCGCGAGCAAATAGAAGCTGATAAAAGCGAACTGGCGAAAACAGATGTTGCGAAAATCACAAATAAAACGGATGAGCGGGCAGGCAACTGTCGCATGCCACGCGCCGTTGAACGCGCAACCGATCAAATTATCGTTATCGAATGGGCACGGCACGCGACTTCCTTCCCCTTTCCAAGCGAACCCTTTGCGGACAATGGCGGCGTTGGAAGCAATGGCAGCACTGGAAGGGGTGGAGAGGGGGCCAATCGATCAATCGAACTATCGATTGTGCAAAACAACAACAGGGCGTGTTGTGATCGAAATTGTTTTTGTTGCCGTTGTTGACCACAAAAACAATAATAACACAAATAAATAATAATTATGATAACAACAACAACAAGAAGCAACGTTGCAACTGCGCGCACCACAGAAAGAGACAGCGATAGAGATGGAGAGAGACCTTTTAGCGGAGGCTGTCGTCGCGGCGTTAACCGAAAAGCTTTAAGCCAAAGTCAGAGCCAAGTTAAATGGTTTGTTGTCGTCTGTCCGTGCCAGATTCACAACTGATCTACCTGCTAGCTTTTAGCTGCTGTTCGACTGTGTCGCGCACACAGCCAAATTGGAATTGGAATTGGCGATCGAGCACAACAACTAATGCCCCCCTCCCCCCTGCCCCCCCTGCCACACCACTCTCCGCTCAGCCGCAACTCCGCCCCTGTCGAACATTCAATACGTCCCTGGCACATTCACAGCAACAACAACAACAGCAAGCCAAGCTTTTGCTTTGTTTTTGCTTTTGTTTTTGTTTTCGTTTTTGCCTTTGCTTTTGTTTTTGTTTTCGCGGTCCATCTGCTAGGCCCCACATACCTGGCTCTCTCTCTCTCACTCGCTCAGCAGCTCTCGCTCTTGCTCTCACTCTCGCTGGACGCTGTTGTTGTTGGTGTTGGAAATGCCTCATCAGCTAAAGTGTTGGCTAACGTGCTGTCAAATCTGGCTTTTTTCATGATCAAAAACGATTTTTAGCACTTTTACTTAAAAAAAAAGAAAACATGTCTATTAAGTTAGTCCGTCTGTCTCTCCATATGAACACCCAGATCTCGGCAACTATAAGAGCTAGAGACACCATATTCGGGATTTAGGTTCTCCTATTCAGTAAGCAGTTCGTTGGTTTTAGATTTTTGACAACTCCCTCTCTTCCCCCGGTAAATCGCAAAATGCTCGTAGCTTATGGCGACGCTGTGAATTGCGATACGTTCTCTATTAAAATATATATACATAAATAAAGAACTTAATTAAATATATTCATATCAGCATAGCATCAGTCAGAAGCATATGACCTAGGAAATACCAGAAAATAATTAAATTTTGTTATGAAATTTTCGAATTAATGATAATAATAATATAATATATGTATAATAAGTATATTCTTGCTGCCCATCTATCGCATCTACCATAGCTATATAAGACATCTCAAGATGTCCACAGTCAGCAATTGTAATTTGTGGAGTTCAATAATTCGGATGCATTATGAAACCTTCACTAATACTGCTGCTACTGGGACTTATAGCCTGCGTGTCGGCGTATCCTCAACGTGATTTCGTCGTAAGCGTCTAAAAAATTTAAATTATATTTGAAATACTTGAAACACCTATTCTAAATTTTAGAACAGGGATCTGAAGCCGACTTATCAAGAGGAATATCAAGGATATCTAAATCTAGCCCAATGGTCTTGGTTTGTTTTTCGACAATTGGCTTTGCTATCAATTTGAATAAAAGAAAATATATTTCTTAATATGCAATATGCAATATGCAATTTAAAATGAGTTTTACATTTGGTATATACAAAAATTTACAGAAACTTTTCAGCATTATTTAAAATTTTTTTAATTTGTTTTATTTATGTAATTTGTTCTACATTCTAAATATTCTATTTATTTTATTTGTTTATGTATTTTTTTACTTTATAATGTATTTATATATACACAAATTATTTATTTATTCTATTAATTCATATATCTAGTATTATGTGATTGATTTATTGATTTATAAAATTTACTTATTCCATTTCGTTTCGCAGGGGCTCTCGAGCCATTGACCTCTATTTAAAGTCAAATAATTATATTAATTTAAATTAGTCCGCCTACGCGAATATTTCTAAATTTGATCTCTATATTTATATATTTAAGTTATTTATAACTGTTATTGGTGTTTTAAATTTACATATTTATTCATTTGCTATATATTTTATTTATTTAATACTTTTGTATATTTTTTTATTTATAGTATATTTATTATATATCTTATTTATTTATTATATATCTTATTTACACCACTTACCCTGCAATTGGCTTTATTGACTAGTTTAGCTATAACTGAGAACAAACAACAACAACACTGATCAGGTTTCGCTGCCACAAGAGAGCAACTGCGAGAGCCTAGCTCTCTCACTCTCCCTCTCTCTATCTCTGTCTGTCTCTCTCGGTGATTCTGGAGTTGTTGTTGGTTTATCGTGTGACGGCGACAATTTTGGAGCTGGCCTGAAGGTTAGTCGCTTGGAATGTTGGCCCGGCGTTGGCGTCGAGCGTTGGCGCAAGCGAGAGAGCAACACCCACACATGCACAGCCGAGAAGTTTACACACACACTCACACACACACATATATATATATATATATCTACATATACGTATATGTCTCATTCAAAATTCATAGAAATGATATTGTACTAAAATTCTCTTCCGGCCTGGAACTACGGAAATGCCTTTGCACCACGTGCAATGCCTGCGAAAGTGTTTTATAAATGTAGGGTATTTATATTGTAGGGTATTCGCAAATACCCTACAATCCATTAAACAAATCTTAACTTATTTGAAATTGAGTAAATTAAAATTTAATTTAAACCAGAACTGCCAACTGGGTTCGAACCGAATCGATTCGGAAGCGGAAGTCCCTAATTGGGTTTACATTAAACCAAAACTTGAATTGAACCGGTTCGAACCAAACCGATTCAGAAGCGAAAATTGCTTATTTGTTTTACATTTAAACCAAAACTTTAATTGAACCGGTTCGAACCTATCAATTCAAAGATGATTGGAACCTTATTATAAGACACTATACTATTTATTTATATAAAATATAAAATTATAAATTTTCTAAAAAGCTTAAAAACTCTTGCAGAGCTAAGGAAAACTCCTAATTTTGTATTTTCAAAGTTTCGCCGATGATAAAAAAAATAATTAAATTTAAATACAATTAATTAAATAATACCCCGACGAATCGGAACCAAAATCGCAACCAGGACCAAACGTTGTAGATCCTAAACAATAGAATTCTGAACTAAAACCCATTTTTTGAGCTTTGCAGCGCTACAATCTGAAAATTCACTACTTAAAGCTCTTATATCATTTGAAAATAATTGAATAAGAGTAAATTACATAATATGAAATAAAAACATATTATTGAAAAAACATGTTTTTAGTATTAACTTTCTTTGCACTGGAAACGCCGAGAAATTTATTTAAAATTTAGTTCAGAAGTTCCACGGGATTCCCCCGAGTGCTTGGATCTGCAGAGTTGCCATTGCCATTTGTGCTGCAGCGTTGCCATACGCGCGTTGCCTGGGGGAATCCCGGTGACTTGTTTCGAGACGTAAGTTTATATACAAATATGCAACTATATAGAATATATATTCTAGAGTTTTCTCCACTTGGAACAAATACAACGAAATGTATGCTCTACTATGTTAATTGAATTGAGAGATTGCATTTGCTTTGCTTTTTTTTTTCAATTTTCTTTTTGGTTTGGATTCAAGCAGTAAGAAAATGTTACTTATTTTGTTTTTGTTTTTTTTTAGTATTATCATCAGAAGGGCACATAATTTTAGTTTCACTTTGCTTTAACGTACGTTGAAATGTATTTTCTTTTTTTTTAAACGTTTTTCTGAATTTTGAAATAAGTACATAACCTAAACTCTAATCGAAACAATGGGGATTTTTATCGGTTTTAGAATTTTGTGTAAAGTTCCCCAAAAAGTGATTGTAAATGTGCCTAAATACAGAGAGTTATAGCTTAGGAGAAGAAACAGCTTTGGTATACAATCGCTTTGTAGGGAACTTTTCTGAAAATTATAAATCTATAATTTCCTATATAGTAGATATATATAACTTTGTCGATTTGTTCTTAGATTAAGGACATTATTTGCTTTAGATTTGATTAAAACGCACACTGCATCAATATCGTTTTTGTTTTTGTTTTGTTTTTCTTTTAAAAGTGAAGCTCACAATATGTTCTAATTTAAATATATATATATACCGTTACATTGGTGATGTGTGTGTGGTTGGGGAGGGGGGTGAAGGCTAAGACGACAAATTTTTTAAACTAATTACAATACGCTAAATGGAAATTGGACGACATAATTCGTACTAAAATTAAATAGGAAATGATGATACAATGAATTTTTTTTAATCTTTGCTGTGTTTTTTTTTTTAGCCTAGAGTTTTGTGTTTTGCTTGTTTTGTTGCTCCACTTTCCATTTGGATAATAATATTAAGTGTCTGTCTAATGGGGTTTTTTGCTTTGCTTTTACTCTTACATATATATGCACGTTTTTTTTCTTTTCTTTCTTTCTTTCTTTGGAGTTGTGGACTGCGATTTGTTCTTTGATTCCACTTTATAACTTGACTGCGTTTTGTTTTCGATTTCGATCTCTAGTTTGATTTCGATAACGATCTCGACTACAGCAACTCCCATAGTATATATATATATAGGTATAATATTTATTTTAGCCAGGGTCTACTGTCTAGGTTTTATGCCTCTCATAACCGCTTAAGCATACGCTTCTTCTCCTTCATCAATTTCTCCTTCTTCTTATCCTGCAGCTTCTTGTCCAGGCCCGCGTGCTTCTTTGTTGAGGGACCGTCATCATCTTTGGCATCGCTATTACCAGCGCCTCCGCCGCATTTGGCCGGCTAGAAAAGAAATTGTATGAAAATCGGTAATCGGAAATCAAAAATCGATTAACGAAATTCTGATATCGTTAATCGAAAATTGGATATAAAAAGTCGGTAATTGGAAATCTTTTATCGAAAATATTATATCATTAATCAAAGATCGGATGTCGTAAATAAAAAATCGGATATACAAGATCGTTAATCGAAAATCTGTTAACGAAAATCAAATATCGGATATAGAAAATTGTGAATCGAAAATGGGATGTTGCATATGGAAAATCGAATATAGAAGATCGATAGTCGAAAAGCGATTATCGAAAATATGGTATCGTTAATCGAAAATCAGATGTCGCAAATCGAAAATCGTGTATGGAACAGCGGTACTTAAAAATCCGTTAGGGAAAATCGATTAATTTATTTTACCTGTGCATGAATCTCGGTCATCATGCGCGCTCGCTGGGAGTAATCGTCGTAACGCTCGAGCAGCATTTTGCCAGCCTCCTCGTTGAGGGCGGATTCGGGATTGGGCACGATCAGCAGGCATTTGATGGTTAACAGTATATGCTTGATGCCCAGATCTGGCCGCCAGTCCTTTTTCAATGTGTTGACGCAGATCTCGCCGTTGGCGGCCACATTTGGATGGAAAATCTTGGTTAGGAAATACGCCTTGGGCGGCGTCTGTGGAAAGTCCTTGTTTAGCGTTAATTTCACACGAAACACGCCCACCGCATACGGTGTGCCCGCTGGACCATCGATTAATGCTTGTACATCGGTAACGTCGCTCTCATTGATCAAAACTTTGATGCCCTCCGGCGGTGTCGTCTCCATATCCTGCAGCTCCTTCATCACCTGCCGTATGGTCTGCGGCGACAGATTCTCCACGTTTGAATATTGCTAAAATGATCAAAATCGAAATTGCAGTTTATCGATAATTAATCGGCGCTATTTGTTTACATTACCGAACTCATGGCTGCCGATTGTTCTCTACTCTTCCCGCCTCCGCTTGTGCGTATGTATTGCGCTCTCGCTCGCTCAATTACACACACACACAGGCACAGGCACGCTGCGTGTGTATGTGTCTGCCTGCGTTGGTGTATGTGGCTGCGTGTGTGTGTGTATTTCAAGGCTTCTGCTTCCTGCAATATCCTCCGCCTCAGTCGCTGCGCTGCTCAGCGTCTAACTGTAAATTTCGCTGAGCGGCAGCGGACACAACGTGCGTATGTGTATGTATGTATGTATGTGTGTTAACGCGTCGTCAGCACCGTTATAACTACAGCTGCGTCTGCAGCGGGGGGAAAATCTCTTTGCTCTGTTTTCGTTTTTGTTTTCGCTGCCGCCGTCGCTGTCGCAGTCAAAGTCGCAGTCGACGTCGCCTTCGTATTCGTTTTCCTTTTCGTTTTCGTATTCGTATTTTTTTGGCTTTACAATTGCGCCCGCTGATATTTTACGGCTTTTGCTGCTAGCTGCTTTAATCTGCAAATTTGTTTGTTTTGCGCGCTGCCGCTTGGCTCTGCGATACATTTAAAATAATAATAATAATAAAAAAAAAACAATTTCTACTGGATTGCACACACTTCACGCTCAACAACAAAACACAAAACAGCCTCCATTTACAGTAACCCTCGTCGTGTGCGCTGCCCAACACTGGCAGCGAGGGCATATGCGTTCGTCCAACGCTTTTGACCAGCCATCTTAATAGCCGATCAAAAATGCATCGAAATATCACCATAAATATATACATTTTTGTTAATAAATCCATTTAATTTTCTTGTTAATAATTTATTTAAATCGGCAAAATTTTTCTGCTCAAAAATCGTTATTCGATGTATTTATTTATTATATATTCTTAGCGGAAGGGCATACAGCAGTGTTGAAGGCCGAACCTTTTTGCCAGCTATCTACACCGCTTTGATGCACATGTACTAGGGTTGTCTCTTTCGCGCTTACTAAAAACAAACGCTTGCACAATAATGTTGCAACTATTTGCTTGCAACCAATGTGAATTTTATATATCTATAAATATGTTTTAATTGTGTGAATATAATCACAAATTTAAAATTTATTTAGCTATTATCGTTGCATTTGCAGTGCAGGCGTTGCCACTTGCTCGCAAAAACAGTGTTAGCTAACTGTTCAAAACTGTTATCGATATATATTTTAACGTAATTTATTTATATATTTTTAGCATATATTATACATTTTTTGCCTGAATAGAAAAACTCTTCTAAAAAAAAACCAAAAATAAACACAGTGTGCAAGCATATTTGTTGTTTACCAACTCTATTCGATGCATATTTCAGTGCTGACAAAAATAGCTAAATAACATAATTAGCTTAAATAAATCATAACAAATTAAATTAAAATACATAAAGAAAAATAACAAAAAATATACCGAATAATTATGAATTTTCAAATATATTTGTCGGTTGCATTAATCGAATTCTGAAACCCGCTAAACTGGAAACGCTGTTAACAAACATTTGCGCTGTGCACTGTGGAAAATGTTATCGATTTTTATTTGTATAATCAATAAAGTGGATTTGGATAAAATATAATTGAAATTAGATAAAAAATGGTTGTTTTTTTTTTTATTAATAATTTGGCCCAGTAAATCGATATATTTGTTTTCAAATATATCGATGTATATCGATTGCAACATGCATGCATAACATCGTTGTATGCCGTTGGTCCGAAAAATCGCGATGTCTCGATGTTTTTTTTACACAAACGCCAACGCATAATTAGTTTTAGTTTAGATATTTTCGAATTATAATTTATTTAAAGCAGACAAATTTTTAATTTCAATAGCCATACGGCAATTGGCGCAACAACAATTGTACGTTGCTGTTGTTGCTGTGAAATTGTGGAAGTGTGTGCAAGTGGAAGTGGAAGGGGCAGTGGAACTCTCGTCGTGCTGGAACTGGAACTGGAAACTGGCCAATAATAATAATAATGTCGAAAAATAAAATAAGCACAACGGCGGCAGCGGCAACAACAAGCGCCGAAACGAATCTAATTGAAGTGAAATCCAAGGTGCTAATCAGATAGATATATATATAATATTACTTCCGAATCCAAATCGAAATCAAATTGCAGGCAGCGGCGCCCGCTGCTGATTCATGCGTGTGTAGAAATTTGTAGGCAGTGTGAAGTGTTGAGTGTAGAGTGGGGAGAGGGAGAGGGGAAACGGGTTGTTGCAACAGCAGCAACAGTTGGCAGGGTTGCCACCAAATGCACATTCCATGTTGATTATGATTGGGGTGATTTTCAGACCCTTTACTTTGATAAAGTAAAAAGGGTCTATTGAGTTAGGGCAAAGAGGAAATGTGTGTAACACCCAGAAGAAGGCGTGGCAGACCCCACAAAGTACACATACATATTCTTGATCAGAACGACAAGCTGAGTCGATAATGCCAAGTCCGTCCGTCCGTCCGTCCGTCTGTATGAACACATATATCTCCGGAACTATAAGAGCTATCGCAACCATTTTAAGTATGTAGGTCTATACCAAAAGCGGATCAGGCTTATTTCAAATGTTGAATGCCACGCCCTCTTTACGTCCTAGCCAATTGAAAGCCGAATAAGAAGCTCAACATTGAACATCAAAGTTTTTTTTCAATATAGAATGTAGACTCTATGGCATATTATTTACGTATCTTGAAAAGCTCATTTATATCGCTTAATAAACACAGAAGATATTCAACAAACATAATGTTGGGCTTCCGTCTGTCCGTCCGTGTGAGCAGCTATGTAGATCTCAGCAACTAGAGGAGCTAGAGACACCATAGTCGGTATGTAGGTTCTCCTAATCAGTAAGCTGCGCGAGTTCGTTTTAGACTTTGTATCTCTCCCGCTCTCCACCCCGTAAAATTCCAAAAAGTTAGTGTAGCCATGGTTTTAAACCTATTGTTTTGGTATGTAACTAGCTCGTGACATTTTATATCGACGCTGTGAATTTCGTTTCGATCGAATAAGAAACAGCAAAGATATGCCACAGACAATTTGCCGCACTGGGCAGTAAGTAAAGTACATACATTTGAAAGTAAAGGGTCTTCTGCTGTCGGTTACGTCCGACTGTAGCCTTCCATCCGACTGATCTGGCCCGTCCATATATTTGTTGTTGTTCTTGCCTTTCCAGTTCGATGCGGAATTTCGACGCTGGAGCTTCAAACGCCATGAGCCCGATCAGACTTTCGATAAATTCGCCTCGCTTATCGAGCAGCTGCACAAGCTGGCCAACATACAGTTCTTGATACTCTATATAGATCCGCGCGATAACGATCTGTTGCCGATCAACAACGATGACAACTTTGGGCGCGCCCTCAAGACGGCACGCCCCCTGCTACGGGTGATTGTGCAACGTAAAGGTGCGTTTATCGATATCTTTCGATATCAATCGATATGTGAATATATATGCTATATCTTGTTTGCAGATGATCTGAACGAGTATTCGGGTTTTGGCACCATGAAGCCGCGTAATCTGATTGGCAGCATTCTGGGCCATACGCCGGTTAAGACCAAAGCCCCATCGATATCGATACCGCACGATTTCCGTCAGGTGTCGGCCATCATCGATGTCGATATTGTGCCGGAAACACATCGGCGTGTCCGTCTCCTCAAGCACGGCAGCGATAAACCGCTCGGTTTCTACATACGCGACGGTACCTCCGTCCGGGTCACCTCCAGCGGCCTGGAGAAACAACCGGGCATCTTCATATCCCGCCTGGTGCCCGGCGGTCTGGCAGAGAGCACCGGTCTCCTGGCCGTCAACGATGAGGTCATCGAGGTCAACGGCATCGAAGTCGCCGGCAAGACACTGGATCAGGTAAGCCTTCAAAGGGACATCCCATGTCCTCTTAGTCCATTAAAGATACTCGAGTTCATACGGAGCATCCAGTAGTATGTATTCCGAGTCAGCACGACGAGTTGAGTCGATTTAGAAATATCCGTCTGCCCATCATATCTCAGACTGAACGATTCTGTTATGGACTGCACATATGGTTAACTGAATGAATCCTTGGACAATATACTGAACGACTCAACGATTCTTTAACTGGACGATTCGTTCACCAAACAAGTCTCAGAACTGAATTGACTGAATCATTTGATCGATCGACGCACTGAAAAATTTATTTAACGATTCGTTAACTGAACCATTCATTCACTTATTGAGTAATTTACTAAACGAATCATTAACTGAACGATTTACTTAACGATTGGTTAACTGAATGAATCCTTGAATCCTTAATAAACGACTCACTTAACGATTCCTTAACTGAACGATTCGTTCACTAAACAAGTTTCCGAACCATTGACTGAACGATTCGATCGATCGAACGTTGCTAATAATGCTAATATATTCGTCTCGCTCTGTCTGCAGGTAACCGATATGATGGTAGCGAACAGCTCGAATCTGATCATAACCGTTAAGCCGGCCAATCAGCGCACCCTGACGTCGACGCATCGCGGCTCCTTCTCTCGCAACAGTCAGCTGTCGAGTGGATCGCATCACACGAACCACACGAATACATCCGACGAGCTGGAGCACGACGATCAGGACGATATCGTCGATCTAACGGGCGTCACGCTTGACGAGAGTCCGACGGGTCCCGTTACCGTTACGTCCACAGCAACGACAACGATAATTGGTGGAGGAGGAGCAGTGGGAGGGGGAGTAGGGGGAACAGCAGCCAATCAGAGTCATCCAGCGTCAGCATCACCGTCCATGCATCACAAACAGGGCGTCTCCAATGCGTCCACAATTCTGGCCAGCGATGTCAAGGATGGAATACTGCATTTGTAAAAGAGAGAGAGAGAGAGAGAGAGAGCGAGAGAGCAGGCAAACGAACATAGATATATATGTATATATAATAATTCCTATTATATATATATATATATAATACACACATTCCAATTGTTCCCAAGTTTACAATTTACACGCATATTTTTTTTAGTGCACGCGCCCAGCTTTGTTTTAATTATTATTATTATTATATTTAATTATTAACATTATGCTTTGGCCACACACACACACAAACACAACAACAATTGTATTTTAATTTTAAGCGAAATGTCCTTGTTATATGCAGCGCGCGTGTGAGCGAGTGAGCCAAACATATTGTACATGCAGCCAATCAGAGAGAGTTAGCGAGAGCCCAAGAGAGAGAGACGATAGATAGAGAGAGAGAGAGAGAGAGAGAGAGACGAGAGCGCATAGTTTGAACGTGACTTGCAGTTTTTGTTTTAATTTTAGTATTGGAAAACTGCACATACACACACACACACACAACACTGAATTGCATTCCATTCAAAGCAGCAGCAGACACTGTAAAAAATTTTGTATGTACTTACTAACTGTTTTGTATCGTTTTATTCGTATTGTTTTGTTTAGATTTTAAAAACTTTTAATCTGTGCTCTGTAGCGTGTGCGAGCTTAAAAAAAAAGCAAGTGTTACTTAATATACAAACATTTTACACATATAATTTTATGATTATTATAAATATTGCTATTATTATTTGTATTTGTATTTTTTTGTTTTCTGTGTCTAATACTCTTTTTGTGTTCTTCTTTTTAAAACTGTGTAAGAGACAAAACAAAGACAACTAACAAAACACCAAGAGCGCCTTGATATATATATATATATGTATTTACACTGAGAGAAATCTACACAAGTTATAACGAGCTATAGCATATCTTAAATAATATATATTACGAGTTTTATACACTGAAAACTGATTTAAACTATATTTATAGAGAAATTGCGTCAAGACATAAAGTTAACACACACACAGATACATATACATATGAGACGTATATATAGATATATATCTAGTTATATATGATATTGTAGTTAGAACCGTGCAGCTAATCGAAATTAATATGCCTACGCATAGTGTTTATATAATCGTAATCAGAATCAGCCGATTTGTTAGCATATACACTTGTGTTCATGTCCAAGGTATGCAACTAACTACACAAACCACGTATACCCCTTAAACTATATACCCTATACATACCCAACCACGATCGAACAACAATAACTGTAATAATCTATACTGTAGTTGCAAACCGTAAGGACGAAAAGACAAAAGGCAACAAGACAACAAAACATACTATAAATATTAAATATTATATATATTAGAGCAAGTAATATTTTGATGCATGTATTTTTTAAACAGATCGACGGTGTTGAAATCTGCCGATTGCACTGAGAGAAACAAAAATAAACAAAATTTCTAAAACTAAAATCAAACAAAACGATATTTTATTTATTCAAAAGCAATCAGAACTGAAATTTGCTTTTTTCTAGTAATTAATTTAAAACTACAGTTTTTTCTGGAACACGCTAATGGCTATTCTTAACCTAGTCAGGATCTCCGATATTTTTTCTGGAGACTAAATTTATACCCGTCTTCAAAGTATGCAAATTTTATAGGAAGATCGATGGGATTCAGTTTGTTCATCTCGTTTATTAATAGGATTGATAATTAATAGGATTGATAAAGACCTTAAATTTATTTTATTTTGTCCTAGAACTCAAGAAATCGTGAATGATTTCAGATTAGTAATGCCAAAAATCGGACTTCAGTTGAAATTAGGTGCAAATAATGATTGATTCGTATCATCTATGAATCATAAAAGTCCATTAAATTATAAATAAGAAATTCGCATAAAGAATATCGTGTAATAAATGATATAGGAGCCTCAAGCGGTGAATCAGCTTCATTAAGATCGTATTTCAGCTAAAATAAATAAACCCAAGAACAGAAAGGTGATACATCTGATCGAACAAAGTAAAGTAAATAGATTTTTTATTGATTTGCTTAGTATTTTGTTTATTTATTGTTTAAAAGAACCCAAATCGATATTGTTTAACATCTCGTTCTAGTTGGATTATAGGTAAATAACTACAAACAGCTGAATTGATTGTGTTGTGATTGGAATCGGATGGGATTACAAATATAGAACCAACGAAAAGATTACGATTACAATTACAATAAAAAAAAGCGCATTGTGTACAGCAGAAGGACGCCGAGACGACGGGACTTCCCCCGATTCCAAGCGTTTGATCTTAAACTCTAGTTGAATTCAACATGTGGGGGCGATTGAAATGCGCAAGTTGCAATCGGATTTGTAAATCGAAATCGGAGGCCTAATCACTGGAGCCGGAGTTGGCCACACTGGCGGCATTGTTCTCGACGCATTCCCAGATGGTGCGGGCGGCGGGACGGTCCTCGCTGAGGGCGTTGGTGCAGAGATAAAACAGCTCCACAATGCAGTTGTAATCGTCGCTGAGCTGGAAGGCGACGGGCAGCGGGGGACGCGTCCCGTATGCCTGTTCGATGTGGCTCAATGGATACTCGGAGAGATCGTTCTCCTTGGTATCATCCTCATCCATTTCCAGCATGCTGCCGTTATCGTTATCGTTATCGTTACTCGACAACGCCTGCCCCCCAGCTGCCTCGTCCTGTGCTTCAACGTTGAGCTGTTTACCCTGCGTCGACGTCTCTGTCAGCTCCTTGGTCTTGTCCAGATCGCTGATAACGGCATCCAGCTCGAGGGTGTGCGGAGGCACCAGCGCAAGGGTCTCGTAGATGACCAGACCGAAGCTGAAGATATCGGCCTTGCTATCGATTATCCCCACCTCATCGATCACCTCCGGTGCTGTCCACAGCGATGTGCCTGCCAATAAGAGTTGGATTAGGAGATTAATCGATTATTTTGTTTCCATCAACGATTTAATTGTATCGAACGAATGGTTTCAATTAATCGATTCACCAATCGAAAATTGATCATACAGGTAATTGTAATGAGATTATGATTAGAAAATGATCAGAATTCGATAAAAATATGATCAGAAAACGAGCTCATTTATGCTTATTTTGATCAGAAGGGAGACACAAAAAAGACTCGAATTCAATAAGACATATTATAAAATTCTGGCTAGGATAGATATGGATTTATAGGGTAAAAAAAATTAATAATTAAAAAATAATTGGCAAATCGGATATATGAAAATTTTTCCACGATTTTTTAATGTATTATTTGTAAATTTTCAAAATAATACGTTTTAACATGCTTATTTTTTTGTTTTTAAATCGATTTTTGTGCTGCTTACCCACATATTGGAGCTGGGGATTCTTCTGGCTGTTGACCTCGCCGTTCTCGTCCAGGGGCAGGGACACCCCGAAATCGCAAAGTTTGCAGTTCTGGAACTCGCCCTTGACCAGCACGTTGAAGGACTTGATGTCGCCGTGCAGCAGACGCGCCTCAGTGTGCAGATAGTCGAGGCCGCGGGCCACGTCCATGATCATCTTGAAGGTGTGCTTGGCGGGCAGGGGGCCCAGATCCTCGTCGTGACGCTCCTCCAGTATGGAGCCCAGCGACGTTTGGCACAGCTCTATCGCCAGCATGGGAATCCCCTGTGTGGTCACCACCGTTGTGCGATACCCAACGACATTCGGATGTTTTAGGCGGCTGTAACGGGAACAAAGCAGAGCAACAACTATAGTCCCGAAACAGACCCAGAAGCGAAACTATGGCCAAACAATCGCATACGATGTACATTCAGAAAAATTAGGAACTTAAATTAAGTATGTACATTTTGTTCTAGTACTCAAGCCTAAATGGGAATACCAACGTGCATAATTTATTTAATTATTGAGATTGTTAAACAAATTAAATTAGAAAATGCATAAAATATATACAGACTAAGTGCAAAGAATGCTTAAATAAAGTACGAATCATAGCTGATTTTTATCTTAAAAGTTCATCGAACATAATAAATTCGTACCAAATATAAAAAGACTTGATACTTTTTTTATTGTAGAAATGTTTCTATCAATATTTTCAACATTTTTTCGTATTAAGTGGCTCGTTTTATGCTGCGCAAATAATTTTTTTAAATTTTTATTTGCAAATTAAATGGATAGAATTCAACATTTTAACTAAAAATCCATAAATTAATTAAATTTAACTTGGTACTATGATTTATTTGCATTAGAATTAAAAAAAAAATTAAATTAAAAATGTGTACTTAAAAAAAGAATTGCAATCAGTACACATGGGAAATGTGATCGTGATCGTTTTTTTTTTTAAACATACATAGTTTGGCGATAAATATAACGAACTTTTAGTTCACTGGGTTAACAGCTATTCCTGCAATAAAAGAGCCTGCAACAAGCGTGTGCATCTGCACATGTGTGTGTGCGGCATACAGTTAACTCTACACTCTCTCAAGTGCACGCATACGCACACAGCTAAAAAAAAGCCTCACGCACACACACACACGCAGGACGGAGCATCGACAAATCAAAGTCAGCGGCTCTTCCACTCTCGCTCCCTCTCCCCCACTCCTTCACACATGCATACGCACACTTACACGCACACATACACAGGCCAGCCGCATAGGTGTAGTGAAAATCTACATGCATAATTGGATAACCGTAAAGGAGTGGAGAGTGTGAAGAGGAAAGCGAAATAACTGCACTTACCGCAATATCTTCGCCTCGTAGAGAATACGGTCGCTATAGGCTGTGTCTTTGCTGGCCCTGGTGCGTTGGGTGATGCGCTTGAGGGCCCAGGGGGAGCGGATATTTCCGCATTTCGGTGACCTATCCAGGCGGTAAACGCTGACCCCCGTCCCGTGTCCCAGAGTCTTCAGCATCGGAGATGGCGGTATGCGTATGGGCGTGCTGTTGTTCTGTACGTTCTCCAGATGACGATTGCGCAATTTGCTTCGTGGCGTATCCATGCTGAGTTATTATTATTATTAAATAAATAATCCGGCAATTTGGTAATTCGAGATTGGCAGGTGACTTGTTGAAATTGAACACCAATTTGATTATCGCAAATGCGACGCGCACAAAAATGTCGTTTGATTGAAAAGCAGGCGTGCTTTGACCCGGCTATCGATTAATAAGCGCGCTATCGCTGGCAACAATTGGCGCGCTTTCTTAAACTACAACGTAGATAATATTATAATAATATTGCAGCTGTTATATTTATTTTTATTTTAATTGAACTAGCATACGATTTTTTTATTCAACTATTGCAAATAAGGCATCAATAAAAACGTTATATTTAAAAGTGAGTCTGCTTTGAAACGGCTATCGATTAATAAGTGCGCTATCGCTGGCTGTAATTGGCGCGCTTATTTATTTTTAAATTGCTATGCGGCACACACCTGCAACTGTTAATATTTGTTGCAATTTAAATGGTTTCAACTAGTTTCAAGCAAATTTGCTAAATAATAGTGTTATTTTTTTTTTAATTTGCAGACAAGTTAAACTGCTTGCAGTTGTCGATGCGTTGCGATAACTTGCCGCGTGCTATCGATTAGCAGTTGCAATTTTCCTAACAAAAATGTCGTTTTTTTTTAAGTGAGTGTGCACTAAAATTGTTATCGATTAATAAGCTTGATATTGCTGGCAATAATGGGCGCGCTTATTTAATTTTTAAATGGCTACAATCAACTGCAACTTTTAATATACATAAAATTTAAACAATCTTAATTTGTTTTAAGCATAAATTGCAAATTAAGTTAGTGTTTTTTTTTAAATTAACAGGCAAGTAAAACTGCTTGCATCTATCGATGCGTTGCGATAACATGCGCTGTGCTATCGATTGGCAATTGGGTGCAATTTCACATTCCCACGGTTCGGTTCTGTTTGGTTTTTTATTTTGATTTGATGTAATTGCTGGGCTTGCAACAAATGAGTTTCCTGCGCTTCCTGAGGCAAGCGCGCGCCACACTGAGCCGCGTAAGTAGAGCCCAAAGCCCTTTCGATTAACTGCGATAAATAAGGTGATTCTATTTGCAGCATTTGGGCTGCGCTTGCAGCGACGCCAGCTGTCAGCCTGGAGGGGGCGTTGCAGCCGAAGTGGGCGTGGCTGGGCGGCAGCTCCACCTTGTGATTGGCAACGAGTCCTGCGATTTGGACTCCGCCGTCTGCGCCCTGACGCTGGCGTTTATCTACGCGCAGCGTCGCCAGGATCAGGACTTTGTGCCGATTTTGAATATAGCACGCGAGGATTATGCGCTTAAGACGGAAGTGCAACACATGCTCAGCCGTTGCAGCATACAGGAGCCGACGCTGCTGTTCCGTGACGATCTGCCGCAGCAACTGAACAGCGACATGCAGCTGATACTGGTGGATCATCATGTGACGCCGTGGACGTCGCAGGTGATTGAGATTCTGGATCACAGGCCCATAGATCTGGAGCAGCAGCAGCTGTGGCAGCTGGGGCAGCTGAGGCAGCAATGCCAGCTCAACATAGAGCCGCAGCTGGGCAGCTGTGCAACGCTGGTGGCCGAGCGCTATTTGACTGAGCCGCTGCCACGTGATGCGCACGTGACGCAGCTGTTGCATGCCACAATTGTGCTGGACACGGTGAACTTTGATGCAACCGCTCAGCGGCACTGCGCACGTGATCTGCAGCTGGTGGAACAGTTGGAGCAGCAAATGGAGCAAACGGGGCAAGCGGCGCCGCAGCGTCAACAGCTGTTCGCTGAGCTTGTGGCGGCACGTGCCGATGTCAGCAGCTTAACGCTGGAGCAGCTGCTGCGCAAGGATCTCAAGCAGCTGCAGACGGAGCGGCAACGTGTGCCGCTTGCCGGCCTGCCGATGCTGGTGCTGCAGTTCATCCAGCGCCCGGATGCGGAGCAGGCGATCCGTCAGTTTGCCGGCAACAGCAATCTGCTCATTATGCTGGGCATGCACTTTGCCGCCTCCAAGGATGGGCAGCAGCTGCAGCGGGATCTGGGCATCATCTCGCTAACGGGACAAACCCAGCTGGTGGAGCACATACGGCTGGCGTTGGTCGGGCAAGAGGCGCCGGCGCTGCAGCTGAAGCCGCATGCCACCGACCTGCAGTTTATGGGCGGCTGCTTCATGCGACAGTGGAACGTGCAGGCCACCAGGAAGCACATTCTGCCCATGGTGCGGCAGGCGCTGCTCGACTGGGAGGCGGCCGCCCAGCCGGACGAGGTCTACTTCTTCAAGGAGAAGCCACAGCTGGGACTGTCCTAGGCACACACGATCAATCATATCAATCACATCAATCCTCAATCAAATCAGAAGACTGTCTAGAACGTTGGAGGCGTCGGGCGTCGGGCGTCGCTTCCATTCCTCTGCTCCGAGTGCGAAGCAACGCTTTATTATTATTATTATCAATATTAGACAAAATTAAAGATAAGGATCAAGTGGAATCCGTTTATACCTGTACCTGGCAATGCCTACGCACCTTATCGATCCGTTCTAAACCAAAAACAAACAACAAAATACGATTAAAATCAAAAAAACCTAACATGCAACTGTTGTATTAGTTGAATTATACGAAATAAATGCATAAATTAAGCTGACATCAGCTGCATTTGACCTTTTGCGATTCGAGGGTGAAGGGGGCAGGATATCCAAGATCTAAAACAAACTTGATGTGCTTACTGATTAGGAGAACCTAAACCCCAAATATGGTCTCTCTAGCTCTTATAGTTGCTGAGATCTAGCTGTTCATACAGACGGACGGATAAAAGCTTCTATTATTTTATAATTTATATTTTAAATCTTATAATTACGATGCCTGTTTTTATACCCAGTACCCATTGAAACATGTGAAAAAAAAAATGGTTAATAACTTTGGGATCATGTATGCCACAGTCAGAAGCAATTCTGTGAATTTTCTCAAAATCGGCACATAATTACGAAAGATACAATGAGTAAAATTTGGGTATATTTTTGCAATGTTTATTTGTGCCCTTCCCGCCAAAAAAAGCTTATTTTCTCAAGCATAAATTTGCAGCACTGGCTCTTACAAAACAGCAACGGATGATCGCCGAAATTTATAAAAATATTAATAATAGAAAAGTATTATTATTAATTTTTTTTTATAAAAATTTACAAATAACTTTTATTTTGTAATTTGTTATGAAACAATAATTACGCTTGTTTTTTTTGTGCGCTTCCCGCCAAAAGAGGCTTTGGCAGCACTGGCGCCAACGAAACAGCTAGCGGCTCATCGCCGCCATTTATGGAAACGCAATGAAATGATGGAAGGACGATGGAATTTCATGTAAATTATCCAGTTTATTTCTCAAAAGGGGATTTCGATAAATTACTTAGTATTTGAACATAATTGCATTTGCAACATATTTATGTGGGTGTGTGTTCGTGTATTTATGTGCGAGTGTAGTTGTGTATTTGTGTGTGTGTTTGTGTGTTCGTGTATTTGTGTGTGTGAGGTTTATGCGTGTGCTTTTGTTGGTGATTGTGTCGCTGCTCAGTGGCCATACTTCTGGAAGTCCCACTCGCGATTGTCGAGGGGGCAGACCTGGCGCGTCTTCAGCCAACGGGAGATGCAGTGGAAGTGGAAGGCGTGGTTGCAGACGCCCCACGCTACGGTGCACTCCTCGCTGGTGGCAGACGCCTGATTCGCCTGGCACTCGATGCACAGATCCATGATGTGATTGCGGCAAATGGCGCAATTGTCAACCACAATATCTGCAAGTCACAAACATATTATAAAATAATATATGTATTTTATTAATTTCCATTTGTTCGCTTACCCCAGGCCCAGAGCGCCACAGCGTTCCACTATTGGAATTTGAGAGAAAAGAGAGAATGAGAGCAGATAAACAGAATTCGGAGAATGGAAGAATTAGCAAGAATTAGCCGACATGACAAACGGCATTTTTTTTTTCTTTTCTTATTCTTTGTTTCTTGGTTTTTGCAACAAAGAGTCTGGATTTTTACCTTTTTCACCTCGAAGCGTTTCTTTTCGCCTTTGCTGCTGCTGGAGGGCACCTCGAACTCTTCCTCGTCCACTTCCATTTTTCGGATGTACGTATAGTTTAGTTATTATTACAAAAACTAAAACATTCGCAGTGACAATGCTATCAGGGCTATTGATGGAAAATTAGTAAGTAAATTAGTAAAGTTATCGATGCTTTCACAGCTGAACGATATATCGATGTTTCATTTTCAACATCGATGTTTTATAGCATATTTACACTGAGCGGAATATTCCAAATGTGATTTGGGTGTTTACACCAAGAATCGAATCACGCGACCAGCTGTTCGGCCAGCGCAAACATAAACAAACAAGAAAACGCGCCATTTCAAACGTAAACAAACAAGAAAACGCGCAAATTTATGTGCATTTTAAAAGCGAGCTAGACAAAAACTGCGATATTGCTACATTATTATCTTTTTTGATTTGAATGCGCTTTTCAGTATAGTCACAAATTGTAAAAAAAATATAAATTTTCACCCATTTTTAATGGGTACAGTGCATACAAATGAGTAACAACAATTAAAATGGTTCATTTGGAAATAATATTGAATCGGCCCATTTATATTTTTGCTCTTATTATCAATTTCGCTTATTTTCATTTCAGTCATTTTATTTTTGCGGGCGTTTTTAAATTTATTAGCTGTAATAAACAGCTGTTTGCTATCGATATGCCACATTTTTGTATCGAAAATACTAAATTTGTATCGAAATACTAGCCAAGATACGGCCACACTTTCAGCATAATAGTCGAATCTTGGATTATTCGGCTCTTCTTCTACCCACAGAGGGCTTATGGCAGAATATTCTATTTCGTGATTCGGGCTCAATGTAAACAGGGTATTAAACAGCTTTCAATTTTCGCACTAATTTTTAAATGTTTGTTTTTTGATTTATCGCTTAAGTTTTACTTTCGCACTCAAATAATTAAAACAAATTAACACCGCTTGAGTTTTGGTAAAGCTATGCGCATTCAAAGTTCAACCAAAATAGCTTTGCGTTTGACAGTTTTTAAAACTGAACTGAACTGATAGCATTTTTTAGGAACAACTAATTTTTATTGCATATTTTATTTAGCGAGAAAAATAATTTTCTTATTTACTTTTTTAGGTGTAGAGCAGTACTTAAAAAAACATCGATAGTGGCCTACCAAGCATCGATGCTCCCGCTGTTTAGCAAGCATCGATAACATCGATGCTCCGGCTGTTAAGCATCGATAAGACCGATAGCCTCTATTGTGAAATCGCAGCAGTTGCACGTGCTTGTGTGCTATCGAAACTCGGGAGCCCCAACAAAAAAAAACAAAAAACAAAAAACAACGACGCAAAAGCTGGACTCATGGAGCAGTCGGACTGTGTGGTGACTGAAGGAGAGAGCGGCGGCGGGGGCGGGGCGATGATACTGTGCTGCGAGTGCGGTGTGGCGATCCGGCCGAACCAGGCGAACATGTGCGTGACATGTCTGCGCAACCACGTGGACATCAGCGAGAATATTCCGAAGCAGGCGGTGCTGCACTTTTGCCGCAACTGCGAGCGCTACTTGCAGCCGCCGATGGAGTGGGTGCAGGCGTCGCTCGAGTCCCGTGAGCTGCTGGCCGTTTGCCTGAAGAAGCTGAAGGGGCTGCGGGAGGTGAAGCTGGTGGATGCGGGCTTTATCTGGACGGAGATGCACTCGAAGCGCATCAAGGTGAAGCTGACGGTGCACGGCGAGGTGGCCGGGGGCACGGTGCTGCAGCAGGTGTTTGTGGTGGAGTTCACGGTGCAGAATCAAATGTGCAACGATTGCCATCGCACCGAGGCCAAGGATTTCTGGCGCTGTCTCGTCCAGGTGCGCCAACGGGCGGAGAACAAAAAGACCTTCTACTATCTGGAGCAGCTGGTGCTGAAGCACAAGGCGCACGAGCATACCCTGGGCATTAAGCCCGAGCACGGTGGCCTCGACTTCTACTACGTCAGCGAGAATCATGCACGCCGCATGGTCGACTTCCTGCAGAGCATGGTCCCCGCCAAGGTCACCACCTCCAAGCGCCTCATCTCCCACGACATACACAGCAACAACTACAACTACAAGTACAACTGGTCCGTGGAGCTGGCGCCTCTGTCCAAGGACAGCCTCGTCTGCCTCACCAAGAAGCTGCGCCAGCAGTACGGCAACATCTCCCCCCTCTGCCTCGTGCACCGCGTCTCCAGCAGCATCCACCTGATCGATCCGCGCACCGCCCAGATCGCCGAGCTCACCTCCCAGGTCTACTTCCGAGCGCCCTTCGAGGCCGTCTGCAATCCCAGGTAGGCAGCGAGCACAGCGGATGATCTTATGATCTTAGATCAGATGATCTTAGTTCCATGCAGCGATGTTTTTCCGATGTTTTCTATGTTTTTAGGAGTTCGATGTACCGTCGATACATCGATCTTTCAAATATTTGCATATGCGTTTAAAAAAGGAGAAAAGGGTCTATTAAGTTAGTGCAAGTAGGAAATGTGCTTAACACCCAGAAGGAGGCTTAGCAGACCCTACAAATTATATGTAATCTGATTCGGGAAGACGAGCTAAGTTGATATACATAGCTATGTCCGTCCGTCCTACGGTTGTCCGTATGAACAATTAAATCTTGGCAACTATAAGAGCTAAAGTCACCACTTTTCTGGATTAAGGTTGTCCGATGAAGCACATAAATTAAATATGGACAGTCGGACGTAACCGACAGTACGAGATCCTTTACTTTAACTTTATGCATTTACAAACACTGTCAAAGGCGCACACACGAAGCTACGCGCGAATTCAAGGCACACCACCCCCCCTCTACCTAGTGCGGCAAATTGTCCGTTCCATATTTTCGCTGTTTCTTATCCGATTGAAACGAAATTCACAGGGTCAATAGAGAATGTCATAAGCTACTTATTTACCAAATTACAAGTCAATAGCTTTAAAACTGTCGCTGCAGTAGCTTTTTGCGGTTTGTGGGGGAAGGGGGGGAGGTATCCAAAATCTAAAACAAACTCGTGCTGCTCGCGAAATAGGAGAATCTAAATCCCGAATATGGTGTCTCTAGCTCTTATAGTTGCTGAGATCTAGGTGTTCATACGGACGGACAGACAGACAGACGGACATGGCTATATCGACTCGTCTTGTCGTCCTGATCAAGAATATATATACTTTATGGGGTCTGCCACGCCTTCTTCTGGGTGTTACACACTAATAGACCCTTTTTACTTTTTTAAAGTAAAGGGTCTAAAAACTACATCTCGAAAACTAAAACCGCCACAGCAGCCACAATAATAAGGCTACAGACTTGTAATTTGGCATGTACGTAACCTATAGAATTATCGATCAATGCTAAAAATTATATTACAAACAGAGAAGAAACAGCAAAGATAGATCAGACAGAGCAGCTATCTAGATCTTACAAACTATAAGGGCTGGAAATAATATTTAGGTTCTCTCAATCAGATCAAGTTTGTTTGTGTATTTTGATAACTTCTGTTATTCCTCAGTCTATTAACATCAGTTCAATTTTAAGGGGAAAAAAATAGCAAAACATCGAAAAATCATTGAAAAAATATCGACGCATCGAGGTTATAAGTGCGGTACATCGACTTTTATCGGTGTTCCATTGTGGAAACATCGTTGAATTTTAATTAATTTTGATTTACATTTGTAATCGCAGGCAGTTGGTGGAGTACATTGTGATGGATCTGGAGGTGATACAGGACAAGGATCGGCGGAGTTATCCCGGTCAGGGCATGGTCTCCTTCAAGCACGCCCTCTGCGACGTTTGGCTGGTGCGCGCCTCCGAGCTGGGCATCCAGGAGAACAACATACACACCCGCTCCCATCTGGGGCATCTGCTGCACGTGGGCGACTCCGTGCTGGGCTACAATACGGCGGATGCGAACATCAACGATCCCGAGTACGAGAAACTAACGCCGGAGCACATTCCGGACGTGATACTGGTGCGCAAGTGCTACGATCGCCAGACGCGTCTCAGCCAGCGTGTGTGGAAGATCAGGCACCTGGCGGAGGAGGCCACCGACGAGAGGAGCAAACACGACTACCGCGAGTTCCTCGACGACATCGAGGAGCATCCGGACATGCGTGGCCAGATCAATGTCTATCGCGACGCCAACAAGCAGCCTCCAGGGGACATCGCCTGCCCCGCCCCCAACACCAACAACAGCGGCATGCCCCACATCACGCTCGAGGAGATGCTCGAGGATCTGACGCTCGAGTCCATGGACACGGAGGAGGACGCAGAGGGGCAGGAGGCGCAGCAGAACGCCACACCACAGCTATAGACATCAGTTCTCATGCATCGTTGTAAATCGCTATATATATATTTATATACTTGGAAAATAAAAGAACCAGTTCAACATTCTATTCCAAATATTGGGGTATATTTAAGGGCTTCTCGGGGAACTTCATATAAATATTCGAAATCTATAATATTCAAATCGGATTTAGAAAGACCGAGGAGATTTATGGGTCAATAACTCTCCGCGAATGAGAATGCAGAAGAAGGCGTGGCAGACGGGACGACGAGCTTAGTCGATTGTCCGACCGACTATTGCTTGATTGTGTTATACGATTGTGCAATAGCTGAAGAGTAAAATCAAATATACAGTAGAATCCGGTTATAACGACGCTGCTTATAGCGTCCGTCCGGTTATTGCGACGAAAACTCTATGGTTTGGTTGGTCCCCATACAAACTTATATGAAAGAGCCTCCGCTTAGAACGTCTCCGCTTTTAGCGTCAAACCGCTTATAACGACGAGATTTTTCACAATTCAACCGGATATTACGCCGTGCCGAACAAAATAAAAAACCCCCAAAAAGAGGAAAATTTGATTTCTTTAACAATACTAAAAGAAGCAAACAAAATCATGGATTTTGTGTTTTTTCAATACGAAAAAGAAATAATATCATGGATTTTGTCTTCCGGATATAACGACGTAAAATCGTCGGTCCCTTGAATGTCGCTATAAAACCAGATTCTACTGTATTAAATTTTTAGACCCTTTACTTTAAAAAAGTAAAAAGGGTCTATTAGTTTAGTGCAAAGAGGAAATGTGTGTAACACCCAGAAGGAGGCGTGGCAGACCCCACAAAGTACATATATATATTCTTGATCAGGACGACAAGCCGAGTCGATATAGCCATGTCCGTCTGTCCGTCTGTCCGTCTGTCTGTCTGTCCGTCTGTCCGTCTGTCTCTCTGTATGAACACCTAGATCTCAGCAACTATAAGAGCTAGAGTCACCATATTCGGGATTCAGGTTCTCCTATTCAGTAAGCAGCACGAGTTTGTTTTAGATTTTGGATACCTCCCCCCTTCCCCCGCAAACCGCAAAAAGCTGCTGTAGCCACAGTTTTGAAGCTATTGATTTGTAATTTGGTATTTAACTAGTTTAAGACATTCTCTATCGACGCTGTGAATTTTGTTTCGATCGGATAAGAAACAACGAACATATGCCACAGACAATTTGCCGCACTGGGCAGAGGGGGGGTGGTGTGCCATGCATATGCGCGTTGTTTTGTGCGTGTGCCGCTGATTGTGTTTGTGAGTACATATAGACAAAGTAAAGGGTCTCCCACGGTCGGTTACGTCCGACTGTAGCCTCCGTCCCACTGACCTGCCCCGTCCCTATATTTTGTTATGATTAAAAAATTAATTTGTTTTATTTTAAAACCTATTACGAACATGGCATCAATAAAATTAAAAAAAAAATTTTTTTTTGCTCCTTTCGGATAGTGCGTCTGCCGGATATAACGACGTAAAATCGTCGGTCCCTTGAATGTCGCTATAACCAGATTCTACTGTATTACAAAAATTCCATAAAAAAAACTAGGTTTATATTTGATAACTTTTATACATTTTGCATAATCATATAGAGATAGTTAAGGAAACTATCATATTCCACATATGGGGGAACTCAACCATATTCCAATTTTCTAATATTCCAATTTTCTGGTCGTCAAGATTAACCATCGGACAGAGCCTGGAATAAGAAGGGATAGAAACCGCTGAAACTGGAACTATTAGCAAAGAAAAAAAAACAACTTGGAATGCCCATTGAGTCCTTCCACAAGAGCGCGCTTCCAGTGGCGCCACTTTGCGACCCCAGCAAGTCCTATGCAAAACACAAGCTCATTACGTTGGTAATGTGTATATATGTATGTATATATATACACATATATATATATATATATATATATATATTTAATATAATTGTAAATATGTGTGTATAATCGGTTGTATCATCTAATTAACATAGGCTAAAACTTAAGCGTAAACAAAAAAACTACATAATTCAAAATAAATTTGATACAATTTTGTGTATAAATTGTAATTGTAAATATGTATGTATAATATGCGTATAATAATAGGTTATATCAGCTAATTAACGTAGGCTAGGTTTTAAATTAAAACTTAAGCGTAAACACAAAAAAAAAACTATATAATTCAAAATAAACTTGATACAATTTTGCTTATTCCTTGTTTTTGTTTTTATACGAAAATTAAATTACTTAAAATAATCAAGTAAAATTAACAACATGATTATGAAGAGAAAAAATGATGCATGTATGTATGATAACAAAAATGTACCATATTTTTGCTTTTCAATTTGCAGTTTATTTTTTTTTTGTTTTTAGTTTTTGTTTTTTTTTATTGATTTTCTGTTTTATGTATATTTAAATATTATTTTGTATGCATTCTTTGAAGTTATAATTTAAATAAATTTTAATAGCATAATTTCAAGTTTTTTTGTTTTTGTTGTTCTTATTTATCCTGTATGTACAATTTGTATGAAATTTGGTTTGTTTGTTTTGTTTTTATTTTGTTTTCTATTGATTTGTTGCTATTTCGTCTGTCAATGGAATTTGTTGTGATTTGTTGCCTAGTTAGACCCTGTACTTAAAAAAAGTAAAAGGGTCTATTAATTTAGTGCAAAAGACAGCTGTGTGTAACGGGCAGAAGGAGGCGTGGTAGACCCCACAAAGTATATATATTCCGAGTCAGGACGACGAGCCGAGTTGATATAGCCATGTCCGTCTGTCCGTCTGTGTGTCTGTCCGTATGAACACCTAGATCTCAGCAACTATAAGAGCTAGAGACACCAGCTTTCCGGATTTAGGTAGTCAGCTAATGCAAGCAGATCAAGTTTGTTTCAAATTTTTGATATCTCGCCTCCTTCATCCGCGAATCAGCAAAAATCTACACCTACCCCAAAAATCTCGAAAACTATAAACGCCATAGGCTTGTAATTTGGCATGTACGTAGTCTATGACATTATCCAGCAATGCTTTAAATTCAATTATGATTTGAAACAGAAATAGCGAAGATATGCAATAGACAATGTTTTGCAAAATGTATTCATGTGCAACTGCAGCCACAATATTAGATCTCTCTATCGATGCTGTGAATTACATTGCGGTCGAATAAGAAACAGCGAAGAAAACACAAAGTACAGGGTCTCCCACAGTCGGTTACGTCCGACTGTAGCTCCGTCCTTACTGGTTTTCCATATACACAAGTCCATCTAGTTAATGTTTTTGTTGTTGTTGTTGTAAGGCGTCTAAAACCGCTGCTAATTGCGTATGTATGTATGTATGTGTGTGTGCATTGCATTTAGTATATATATGTATGTATGTATGTATGTATGTATGTGTATTGTTTGTTTTTGTTATTCAAGCTGCTGTCTCTTGTTCGCCTGGAAGGCCCTTCGCTCCTGCGCTCTCTCGCTAGCAAGGATCAAAATGGCGCAGCTCTCTCTCTCTCGGGTTTGCTTGTGTGCTGTGTGTGTGTGTGTGTGTAGATTACTGTTAACCGTTTTTGCTGCTAGAACTGTACATGATTTCTGTGTTTGTATGTGTGTGTTTAATGCTAGGCTTAATTAGTTAACTATTAAATTTTTGTTGTTGTTGCTGCTGCTGCTGCTGTTGCTGTTTAAATCGTTGTTATTATGTTGCGCCTGCTTTTTGCCTTTGTTTACATACATATACCAGCTGTGAATGGCAAGAGCTAGGATAGAAAATATACATATATATTTTTTTCCCTAAAAAAAACCGCAATTCTGCTTATCTGCTTCTGCAATCGGCAAGTGTTTAACAGACATAAAACAACAGCCCAACAGCAACATAACAGCAGGCGAACAGCAGCTGTTGCTATTTGCATAGCGATTAACAGCACACTAACAGCAGCTGTTGCCATTGCAGACGATTTGCATAGCGACTAACAGCATGATAGCAGCAAGCTAACAGCAGCTGTTGCTGTTACTGTTTAACCACAGGCTAACAGCAGCTGTTGCTGTAACAGTTAATTTGCATAGCGACTAACAGCAGCTGTTACTGTTGCAGTTGATTTGCATAGCGGCTAACAGCACGATAGCAGCAAGCTAACAGCATATGCTGTTGTTGTTGCAGCCTAACCGCAGGCTAACAGCAGCTGTTGCTGTTGTTGCTGCAGTTAATGCAGCAGCTGTTGCATAGAGCCTAACAGCAGCTGTTACTGTTGCAGTTGATTTGCATAGTGACTAACAGCACGATAGCAGCATACTAACAGAAAATGCTGTTATTGTTGCAGCCTAACCGCAGGCTAACAGCAGCTGTTGCTGTTGCTGTTGTTGCTGCAGTTAATGCAGCAGCTGTTGCATAGCGACTAACAGCAGCTGTTACTGTTGCAGTTGATTTGCATAGTGACTAACAGCACGATAGCAGCAAGCTAACAGCATATGCTGTTGTTGTTGCAGCCTAACCGCAGGCTAACAGCAGCTGTTGCTGTTGCTGTTGCAGTCAATTCGCATAGAGATCAGTTGTTATTGGTTATTTGCCGCCATGTTGTTGCTGCTGCTGCATGCAGCTGGATGTCGGCAACTGTTGCTGCTGTTCGCCAGCAACTGTTAGCTTGCTGTGCAGCTGCTGCTGCTGCTGCTGTTGTTGTTGTTGTTGCTGCAGCTGCTGCTGCTGCTGTTGCAGGCTGGCAAAGCTGGTGGGCGCCAGCAGCGCACAGGTGCCAAAGGTGTGCTTGGGCATGGTCAACGATTGTGGCAGGAAGGCAACTGTTGCCACATTGCTGCCGCCGATGCTGCCGCTGCTACTGCTGATGGCGGAGCTGCAATTGCTGCTGCTGCTGCCGCTGTTGTTGGCATTTGTGTTGCTGCCACCGCTGCTGCTGCTGCTGCTGCTGCTAACAACCGACTCTGCTGCACGTTTGCCAAATTTGCTGTGTTGCTGTTGTTGCTGCTGCTGCTGTTGCTGCTGTTGTTGCTGATAGTAGGCCAGATAGCTGTTGCTGCTGTTGTTGGTGGAGCTGCTGCTGTTGCTGCCGTTGAGCTGATAGCAATTGGGCGACTTGGCGCTTTGAAAGAAGTTGGAATTGTTGCAGCAGTTGGTGGTGGATGTGGGCGAATCGGCAGCAACAGTTGCTGCTGTTGGCAGGCGTGTTGCAGCTGTGCTGGTTGTTGCTGTTGCTACAGTTGCTGCTTCGCCCAGCGAGGAAGTTGCTGATGTGTTGAGGGAGGAAGTGTTTACGGTTAGGCTGGCGCTGCTGCTGTTGTTGTTGTTGCTGCTGCTGTTGTTGTGATTGTTGTTGCTGCTGCTGTCAACGCTGCTGGCATAGGAGACATTAAAGGACTCATCACTGTTGCTAATGCCGCTGATGCTGCTGCTGTTGAGATCATCAATGCCGCTGCCGCTGGCAGCAGCTGTTGCCGCTGTGCTGCCCGTTGCTGCTGCTGCTGCTGTTGCCAATGTTGTTGGTGGAATGTCTATTGTATGCGTCTCATTACCGAATATCAAGCGCAAACGCTTCTTTTGCGGCGTGCCGTAGATGCTGTTGGGCAATGTTGCTGTTGTTGCTGCTGCTGCTGTTGAGCTGGCAACAGTTGCTGCTGCTGCTACTGCTGCTGCTTGGCGTCGGCTGCGACGCGTTTGCTGCTGCTGCTGCTGCAACAGCAACTGCTGCTGGCGGTAATCTTGCTCATCGTCTTGCTCTTCATCGTCGTCTTCCTCCTCCTCCTCTTCCTCCGCTTCTTCATCCTCCTCGTCATCGTCCCCCTCCTCGTCGTCGTCGTCATCGTCGTCGTCATTGCCATGCTCCGATATGCCCTCCATGCGCAATATTTCATATTCTATGCCGCTGCTGCCCGCCAAATGCTGCATGTTGCTGCGGTGATTGCTCGCGACGCCAGCAACATGCGCTGCTGTTGCTGCTGCCGTCCTGCCGCCCGCAGCAATTCGGCTGTTGTGACTGCCGCTGCCGCTGCTGCTGCCGTCGTTGTTGCTGTTGCTGTGGCTGCTGCGACCGTTGCTGCTGCTGCCGTTGTGCAGCAATCGCTCCTCGCCGAGGCTGTTGCTCAGCTCAAACACCTCGTCCAGTATGGGCGAACGCTTCATGCGCAGCGTCAGCTTCAAGCGACGCTCTGGCGTTTTCAGCAACGGCTCCACAGCGCTGTTGCTGAGCGTTGTTGCTGCTGCAGCTGCTGCTGCTGTTGCTGCTGCTGCTGTTGTTGTTGCTGCTGCTGTTGTTGGCTGTTGTCGCTGCTTGCGTTGCAGCACGGCGCCAACAGCATCGCAGTGTATATGCTGTGCGGCAGCAACAGCTGCTGCGCGTCGACAGCGCTTGGCATTGTCGGCAACTGTTGCTGCTGTGCTCGCTGCACGTTTGCCTGTTGCTGCCGTGGATGTTGCTGCCTGCTCAAAGCTGCTGCTCAGATTCTTTTTGTAGGCGGGACTGTTGCTGCGACTGCGTTTGCCTGCCAGCTGCAACTGTTGCTGCTGCTCGCCAACAACAACAGCTGCTGCTGCTGCTGATGTTGCTGCTGGCTTTAGCATTTCGTTATCCAGCTGCTGTTGATTTCTGTTGCTTAGCAATTTATAATTGGCTGCTGCTGGTTTTGCAGTTGCTGCTGTCGCGACAGCTGTTGCTGTTGCAGCTGCAACTGTTGCATGTTTGCTGCTGTCGGCATAGATATTGGCAAGCTGCGGATTTCGATTGCTCACTAATTTATAGCAACTTGTTGCTGCTCCCTTGATGTTGCTGCTGTGCAGTGCAGTTGCTGCTGCCGCTGTGCAAGTTGCTGTTGCCGTTGCCGTTGCTGTTGCTGCCGCGCGTCCTGCGCTGTTGCGTGTAATGCGCTTGGCTGTGTTGCTGCAGCTGCTGCTGCTGTTGTCAGCCTCGCTGCACGCCAGCAACTGTTGTTGCTGCTGCTGCTGCTGCTGTTGTTGTTGCTGCTGCTGCTGCAGATATTGCGCATCGCTGCTCTCGCTCTCTAGCAAATACTTGACCAGCAATTGCATGCTCTCGGCTGCTGCTGCTGCTGCAGCTGTTGCTGTTGTTGTTGGTGTTGTTGGTGTTGTTGTTGTGGCTGCCGTCTGTTGTCGCTGTGTTTGACGCTCGCTGCGTCGCAATTGTCGCTGCTGCAGACGCGAATGTTGCTGCAGTTGCAGCTTCAGCCTCTGTCGCTGTTGGGCAGCAACAGCTGCCAGCGCAGCGGGCTTATAGCGTGGCACCAACACCACCGGCTCCTTGCCAGCAACAACTGCCGCAGCGGCAGCTGCTGCTGCTGCTGATGTTGCTGCTGCTGCTGTTGTTGCTGTCGTCTCGTCTGTGGAGGCTGTTGAGATGCTGCTGCTGGTGCTGTTCACGCGCATCGATTTGCGCAAACTGCCACGCCCACCATTGCTAAGCTCAGCCGCCGCCTGCGGCTTCTGCATGGCCGTTGCCTGTGTGGCAGCCTCCGCATGTTGCTGCTGCGCCGCATGTTGCTGATACGCCGCATTGGCCATCACCATTTCCGCATCATATTTGGTCATGCCCTTCTGCCGCAGCTCCTTCATGGTGAGGGGCGAGACGATTGTCGGCTGATGATTGCTCTTGTGCAGCAACTGTTGCTGCTGCTGCTGCTGCTGTTGTTGTTGCTGTGTTGCTGCTGCTGCTGCAGCTGCTGCTGCTGCTGTTGTTAGGCCGTTTTGATTGCTGTTGTTGCTGCTGCTGTTGTTGCTGTTGTTGCTGTCGTTGCTGTTGCTGTTGCTGCTGCTGTTGGTGGTGCTGTTGGTGCTGTTGGCGCGACTCTTGATGCGATTTATGCGATTGTCCGTCTCCCGCAGCCGGTACCCCCCTCCGTTGGCGCCCCCGCTGGCGCCCAGGCCGAGGCCCAGGCCCAGATTGTGGCTTAAACCCAACATGGTCGACTCGTTGGCTTGATTCGCCGCTCGCTTGCCGGCAAAGGCGCCCGTGCCACGCCTCTCGCAGGTCTCGCACTCGCAGTACCGATTGCTGTCCCCGAAGAAATCCTCCCCGTAGAAGCACGTGATCTCCTCCCCCACCTCGATGTCCCGCAGCACCTTCACGCAGGCGGTGTCCCTGCCGGTGGCAAGGAATTTGCAGTTGGCGCGACAATCGTGATTTATATAGGCGGCCGGTCCCAACCAAAGTTGGGCGCAGTTTTTGCGGCAACTGTACATCACGGAGAAATCGTTTTTGCCCGAATGCAACAGTGCGGTCTCCTCGGCCTCCGTCAGCTCGGCAATGCAGCCGACGAGACATTCGATCTTCTCGTTCTTCGACCAGCGCTTCGTCGAGCCGATCTTGGCGCCTCGCTGCTCCTCCAGCGAGTAGCGGAAGCAGGCCTCGATCGCGAAGCCGCTGTCCTTGTCGAACACACGCAGATAGCGCACAATCTGAGCGAGACAGCGCGCGTGCGGAGAACGAGACCAGCAAGGAGAGCGAGAAAAAGAAAGAGAGCGAGAGAGCAACAGATTAGTTTTGGCGAGTCAAAAAGTATTAATTGCAAATTATTATAGTTATTATTTATTATTATTATTTATTATTAACCCTATTTAATAGGACTGAATATATACACTTGTATGCATATAATGAAATTATTATAATTCACTATGGTAGAAATTACTACATTCCAGTAATAGTATACCATAAAAATAAATAAAAACAATTTTATATTTTATATTTGTTTCGCTAATAACTCCTGTGTTTATTAACCGATTTCAATGCGCTTTTCAGGATAGTTAAATATAATGAATTTTACGCTTGTTATTCGGTTTTTATCGATTAAGGCGTAAAGGGGGCGTGGCATTCAAAATTTGAACAAAGCCTCATCTGCTTATGACATAGACCTACAATCTACTGAAGAGAGAATTTATGTAAATAGCTCAGTGTCTGTTAAATTGGCGAATGTATTTTATTTCATTCATTGTAGGCGACAGGGGCGTGGCATCCAAGATTTGAAATAAACTTGATCTGCGTATGGTTTTTCCCATTTTTCAAATGGGCACAGGGTATAAAAAAAGTATTATTGAAGTTTTATCGAGAGTTTTCAATTATTTTCTTTAAAAACCGATTCAAATTAAAACGTTCATTTCCGAATTATATTGTATTTGATTAAAATTAAACATTTATTCAAGTATTAAATATTAATTTTTAATTGAATTGTTTGCAAAAGTTGAAAGTTCTCTTAACGACATTATACTATAAACCTCTTTTAAGCTTCTGAAATGCAATTAAAATAAATTTCAACTTGTTTTAAAAAAAATTAAAAACATGGATTACTTGTGACCCAAAAGTAAGCTAAGAACTAAAAGAATTAAAAAAAATGTGGTTTCAGTAGTTTTTTAAATTCCCGGTTCGATTCGGGTAATTTTATGTTCCGATTCGATTCCAATTAAAGTAAAACCAGTAAGGACGGAATATATTAGTCGGAATAGATGATTCTGAGGTCTTTTACTCTCGTTTACGCCCGACTGATCTGCGGCATTGCTACTGTTTCATTTAGCTTTATTTTTGTGCTCTTTCTAGCCTTTTATTCTCGAAAACGGATGGGGTTAGTAAAGTTGGCTTATCGGTAGGTTGGCATGATATTGTAGAATCGATACAATCGATATAGATATAATCGATAGGCACTTACATGATCGTGCAATCGCTTTGTGGCAATCTTATTCTTATGCTTGAGATGACGCGGAATCCAGGGACCATCGTAGATCCGCTGTATGGCGACATCGTAGTTCTGCGTCCGTATGAACTCATCCAGAATGGCCTTGAGCTGCTCCGTGTTGACCTTGAGCGGACGAAAGCGTATGTTCATTTTGTGCGTCTGGAAACCCAAATGCGGATCCAATATCAGCGATGTGGCAAGATCATCGTTCTCCGACAGCTCCCGAGGCGACATGCCCGTCGATTGCGACAGGCGACTGACGGCGCTGCCGTTGCATCCATTGAGGCTGCCCCCAAGCGTGGCATGAGTCGAAACAGAGCCAGCTGATGAGGCAGAGGCGGAGGCGGAGGGGGAGGCGGACACAGAGGTGGAGGCTGCTGTTGTTGTTGTTGATGATGTGGAGCTTTGTGGAGCTGTGCCATGATGCAAATAATGATTGTTATGATGATGTTGCTGATGTTGCTGCTGCTGCTGCTGTTGTTGCTGCTGCTGTTGCTGTTGCTGTTGCATGTTGCTGCTGTGGAGCGTGTTATGTGTGGCATTTTGGCTTTTGTGGCTGCTATTATTATTATTATTGTTATTATTATTATTATTATGTGACATTGGCGCTGATGAGGATAATGTTGATGTTGCGTTTGTTGCAATTGAAGACGTTGCGCTGGTGGTGTTGTTGTTGCTGCTGCTGCTGTTGTTGCTGCTGCTGTTGCTGCTGCTGCTGTTTGTATATCTGCTGGCAGTTTCACTGCGTCGCGTATGATTCGAGCCGACGACCATTCTGTATAGATAAGCAGTCTGCAAAAATATAAATAAAATATTGTTTATTATTACAAGCAATTTTTTTATTTTTAATTTTAATTTAAATTACTATAATGCTTTTTTTTTATTTATTTTGCTGTTCGATTTTGATTTAAATTGATATAAAATGTGTTTATTTTTTTGATTATAATTGTGCCTGCGCAGCGTACTAGTTTTAACTATTTTAATTTAAACTATTATAAATTTGGCATATTTATTGTGTGTAAATTATTAATTTAAAAAAACTATAATTAATTTATAATTTTATTTTTTATCTCAATTTAAATGAATATAGATTTGGTATTATTTTTGCATTTATCTTGCTTTGATTATTTTTTGTCGGCTCAGCGTACTAGTTTTAGCCATAATTTGAACAAAGAAAAAATTGCATTTTGTTATAAAATTATTTTATTTATTTTTTTTATTATAAATTATGTATTTTTTTCAATTTATTTATTTTGCTTTGTTTTTCTTGTTGCCCGCACAGCGTACTAGTTTTAACTATTTTAATTTAAACTATTATAAATTTGGCATATTTGTTGTGTGTAATTATTGTGCTGCTTTCCAGCCCTAATTAAAAAAAAAACTAATTAATTTATAATTTTATTTTTTATTTCAATTTAAATGAATATAGATTTGGTATTATTTTTGCATTTATCTTGCTTTGATTATTTTTTGTCGACTCAGCGTACTAGTTTTAGCCATAATTTGAACAAAGAAAAATTTCGTTTTGTTATAAAATTATTTTATTATTTTTTGTATTAAAATTATTATAGATTATGTATTTTTTTTTTTTTCAACTATTTATTTTGCTTTGTTTTTCTTGTCCGCACAGCGTACTAGTTTTAGCCATAATTTCAACAAAGAAAAATTTCGTTTTGTTATAAAATTATTTTATAATTTTTTTTTATTATTATAAATTATTTTTTTTCAACTATTTATTTTGCTTTGTTTTTCTTGTTGTCCGCACAGCGTACTAGTTTTAGCCATAATTTGAACGATATGGCAACCTGTGCGCAACGCTGCGTACGTGCGTGATGCTCTCGCTGAATTTGAGCCTTCCATTGTTTGAATTTTGCACTTGTATGTGTGCGTGCGTACACTCACATGCATACATATATATGTAGATAAATATACAAATATACATATATGTATGCCTGCATATTCCAAATAATTATGTTTAATCGCTTTTACATGTACACAAATCTCTGCTTATTTTTGTTGTTGGTTTTTTTTTTAATGCAAAAATAAACGAGCTGGCAACACCGACAGCCAGGCACTCTTCAGCACACACACACACACACACACACACATGCACGGAGAGAAAAAAACGCTGCCAAAATAAAAGTTGATTCTGCTGACGCCGCTGATAAATGATAAGCGTATACAAATTTGCCAGACGACGAGCGCAACAATTGCACAAAGAAATGCAGTTCACAATTTGTATTTATATATGTACATATATATATGTATAGCATAAATCTGCAATTGTGCTATACAAATTTGATTTGAAAATTATACATTTTATGGCTTCGGCCCAGGCGTTGCGTTTTGGGTGAAGAAGTGGTGGGGGGGGGGGGGGGGCAGACGGCATGCGTTTGTGCGTTCGCTCTCTGCTCTCTGTTCTCTGCACACCGCGCTCTCACTCTCAGTTTCTGCACTCTTGCTCTCTCTCTCTTTGCACGCACACACACACGTGCAGAACACAAAAATCAATTAACATGAAAACACATGTGCAATAAATATAATTACAAATTTACACCACTTTAGTTACATTCCGATAAAAAAAATAAACACATTTTTTTCCAAGTACATACACTGCGCAGAAAATTGTATATATTTTCCAATAGCGGCTTCGTTGTGTTGTTGCTGCCCTGCCTACACTCTGGCAATAATTGCAAATGTATGTATGTGTATATGGATGTGTGTGTGCATGTGTGTGTGTGTGTGTGTGTGAAAAGCTGCAGCGGCTGTCAGATGTTTGACCAAACGGAGGGTCGGACGCAGTGAGGGAGAGACATGCATTCACTTTATGAAGAGCGAGAGCGAGAGCGCAGCTATGCACTCATGCGCATTGGAATCACTGTTGCCAAACTAGCTTTTTTTGGGCTGGATCTGGCTATTTTAGCAGCGCCTGTGCTTTTATTTTTTAATTTAAAGCCATTTGTCAATTTTCTTAAATTAAATTTAAAATTTTAATTTTTTTTGGCTTTAGTTTGATGGATATTTGCACATTACACCTTTTAATTAAGGGCACAAACTTAAGAGTAACTGGACGGTTTTTTTTGCTTATTTTTCTTTGTTTTGCTAATTTTTTTTGTTTAGCTTTTTTTATCGTGCTCTTCCCGTCGAAAAAAAAATTGGCAACACTGATTGGAACGACTCACAAATGAATGAGAGCGACCTGCGCAAGGTTGCCACTTTGGGCAAAAGTACAATTCCATAAATTAGTCAACTTTTTTTTCTTTTCTCGCACTTTTTGTTTGGCTCTTTTTTTTTAATGCACAATTATGTTTGTACACTGGCAAAGTAAATGCATAAGACGCACACACACACACACACACACACGCACGCAGACAGAGAACGGCACATACACTGGCACTCACACATACATATGCAAGCGAAAATGTCAACAAAGAAAAAGATGACAGGGTTGCCAAATGTTTTGCAGCCACAAACATTGACAAATTTTTGCTTACAGCCACAAAATTGTTTATTGCAAAATCATAACCGTATTTTAACCGTTTGGCAATTGCACTTTAGCAGCCAACAATAAGCCGTAAACCGAAAAAAAAACCGTATAGCGCAGTTGATTTTAGCCGTGCCTTGCCAACCCTAGGTCCAGGTTTTTTTCTCTTCTTTCTTTCAGTCTTTTTTTTCAGCTTGTTACATGGATCACACGGAAAATGGCGGCGCCTATTACACATATACAGCGTGCGTGTATGTGTGTGTGTGTGTTTGTATGTATGTATGTACCTTTGATAATATTAACTGAGGTGCTGCCGTTTCTTCTACCTGGATGATGCCGCTTTGTTGTTTTGTTTAATTTTTTTTCGCTTTTTTTTTTTGTTTTAGTTAACGTTGTTTGGCGATGTTTTAGCCAAATTATCACAGTGACAGCCGCAGCAGAACATTGCGTGTTTGTAGTGTAGCAATTGTCGTCGGCTTTGCCAGTTCATTTTAGCCCCCGCGTTACGGTTCTCACCCCCTTGCCTATGCTTCGTCTCTGCTGCTGCTGCTGCTGGAGTCAGACTCTGCTCTGACGGTAGCTAAGCAGCGCACACACACACGCGGGCACGCACGCACGTACACACGCACACACACACATTACGGCACAACAACACAACAGCCGCACACACTTGCGCATGCATATGTATGTGTGGGCACATATACATACATATATTCTTCGCAACGACGTGCGTGCGTATGTATGCACATAGGTATTGTATGTGTATGTGTATGCGTATGTGTATGTGTGTGCCTTCTTTTTCTTCTACTTGGACGTCCGAGTTCCTCACACATAGCTCGATTTCCTCAGATGCATGCTAATTAACGCTTGCAGCTCATGCACTTGAATGCTGTGTGTTTTTCTGCATAAAGCCAACGAACGACAGAAAATAAAAAAAAAACACACAAACACCAGCAACGAATCTTTCTAATTTGCTTTTCCGCGTTACAGTTATCCGCGATTCCGTTTTTTCGCGTTTTATGCAGCGTTCAGTGTGCCCGCCGCGGCCAATCGCCCAAACACCAAACGAGGCATATGCGCCCAACGGGTGGCAACGCCAGCGGCCAAAGTAACAGTAAAACCCCAAATAGTGCAATTATTTTCAATAACTTTTATCAAATTCGGCGAATGTCGCTGTGCTATATCAATTTACAATTTAAAATTGCTGGATAATAAAATATCGCTTATATTACACAACCATTTTTGCCAGACTTTGAATCGCACAAATTGTTTTATTAGTTTTTTTTTATAATATTTTAACGGCTTAGGATATAGATTGAAATTTTATGTCGAAATCTTAAGTTTCATTTTAAAATAATAAAAATTACAAATAAGCGCTCATTTTCAATTTTTAGAAAAAAGGTTTTTCAAAATACTCTAATTGGTTTAAAAGATATTAGAATTCAATTTTTATTATCAAATTTGATAATACAAATTAAGAGATAATTATTTTTTGTATACAAATTGAAAACTAACGCTTACTTACAATTTTTTTAATTAAATTTACAAATAAGATTTTATTTAGTTTTTTTTATAAAAAACGCCAAATAACTTTTATTTTGGAATTTATATTTTACAACTTAAAATAATTACGATTCGTGATTTTGAATTTAATATTTGGTATTTCTGGGCTAGGAATTTTGTGAGCTCTCGGCATAAGTTCACACTGGCGCTTTGGTGAGTTTTGTTTGATAGATAAATAAATGACGTGCATTATCGATAGCAGTAATCGATATAATAAGATATAAAAAAAACTTGTGTTTGGTATTTTTGGGCGGTCTGCATACGTTCACACCGTTGTTCGGCTGGAAGCAGATAGATAAACAAACGATGTGCATTATCGATAGCAGTAATCGATATAAAAAACTTTGTTATTTGGTATTTGGTATTTTTGGGCTGTCTGCATAAGTTCACACCGTTGAAAGCCGAATTTCGTTTGATAAACAAACAGCGAAATAAATATTTAAATTATTAAACTTGAAGGATTTAAAGGAAAGGAAGATGGGCGTGACTGTGCTGCAACCGTACCCGATGCCGGAGGGCAAGTCGGGCGCCCATCTGATCGATCTGCTGGGCAAGCGGCTGCTGTCGCTGGGCGCCACGCACGCCGGCCAGTTTCTGGTCGACTGCGAGACCTTCATCTCCACCCCCCAGCACGGCGCCCCTGCGCGGGCGGTGCACGTGCTGCACAACTCGGAGAATCCGGCGTCCACGTTCTCCGTCATCGACAACGGCACCGGCAAACAGGTGGCGCTGGTGGCCGACAGCATTTTCGATCTGCTGATGCTGAAAATGACGTCGACGTTCACGTCCAAGAAGCAGACAAAGATCGAATCCAGAGGCGCACGCTTTGAGTATGGGGATTTTGTGATCAAACTGGGATCGGTCACGATGATGGAGCACTTCAAGGGCATACTGGTGGAGATCGAGTACAGGCCGTGCGTGACGCTCTCCTACTGCTGGGAGATGATACGCGAGATGCTGCAGGGCTTCCTGGGCATACAGGTGGCCAAGGAGTACCCCGCCTACTTTACCACACAGACCATAATGAACCCCATGGGGCAGCAGCAGCTGCATGCCAAGCAGAACGACATCTATGAGCCGATGGACACCATCAAGCAGTATCTGGAGCATTTTGGCAGCTATCGGAAGCACATGCAGCTGGCCCACGGTGCCGGCATGGGCACAGTGGGGCAACCGGGCGGCATGGGCACAGTGGGGCCGGTGGGCATGCTGCCCACTGTCGGCATGCCACGCAACTGAGCAAAACAAAAACAATATCTTAAATAATTTCTCCTTTTTATTATCATCATCATCTCATCATATCTTTATATATATATATCTTTATATATATGTATTTGTAACACAATAGTTTGTATATAGTAATATATAATATATATATTTATATGTATGGTAGTTGCTGCATTAAGTAAATAAAAAAAATATATCGTATGTTTGTGTGTGTGTGTGTATTTATGTATATATATATATAAAAAATGCTGCAAACATTTTCTTTTCCACAGGCAAAACGCAAGAAATAAACAAAATAAAAATTAAATAATAAAAAAAGAAGCAATTTAAAGACTTGAAAATTTATTAATGAGCGCACAATATAGAAAATTATAATGTAGTTGTGTACAATGTGTGTTAGTGTTAAGTAAACTAATTAATTAATTACGTGTGAATGGTGCAAAATGTTTTCTCCAGTGTAATGTGTGCGTGTGTGTGATAAATCCAGACCAAAAGGACAAAAAAACTAATTGTAATTTACAATTTTTAAATACAAAACATTAAATTTTTATACATATTAAAATGAAGTTGCAATTGCTAAAGTGTGTGTGTAGTTGGGTGGGTGGGAGTTAGGGGGGCGTGGCCTGTTGCCCTACATACGCACACACGGCTGACATTTGTTTTTGTTTTTGTTTCTTTGTCATATGCTGCATTTGCATGTGTATTTGTATGTTGCAGCTGTGTGTGCGCATGTATGTGTGTCTATGGTTGCAATTATGCGTATATTTTATTGGTTTAGCACATAATTCGTTATATATATATTTATATGTATGTATGTATAATTTGCGGCATATAGAGATGTATGTATGTGTGAATTTCTCGCTTAAATCTAAATGTGTGTGTGTGTTTTCTCTCTACATGTCTAGTAATAATAACGGTGTCTCTCCGTCTCTTCAGCTGTCTCTGCTGTAGGTGTAGGTGTAGGTGTATGTGAGAGTGTGTGTGTATGTGTGTGAGCTTGCATTTTGCTTTATGCAGCGGGCTGCAGTTTGACGCTCTCAGCAAATTTGCTCTCTCTGCGCTCTGTTTCTCTCTCGCTCGCAACGCCGCTAGTTGTCCTTGTCTCGCGCATGCATTCATGCGCTGTGTGTGCGCGAGTGAGCGAGCGCATGTTGTTGTTGTTGTTGTTCTTATTATTGCTGTGTTGTTGTTGTTGTTGTTGTCCTGCTTGTGCTCGCGCTGCTTTTGTTATTGTTGTTGTTTCTATTCTTGTTGTTGTTTTGCCTGCATTTTGTTTGTGTGTCTGTCGTCTTTACAAATATTTAGATTTTAAAATAAATTGTATGTTTAAATGTTATAATATGCATGCATATATGTAGATATATATATACTCCAATTTATATATGTATATATATACTCCTGTATATATGTATGTTTGTATTTATGTAGTTTAAACGGAGATCAATTTCCGATCGATTGTTGTTGTTGTTGATTTTCCTTTGTTTTGCTTTGTTTTCTGCTCTTCCTTTGTTATGCCATCCTTTGTTTAGTTTGTTGTTGTTGTTTGATACTTTCTCCTCATTCTATTTCGAATTCTCCTCCATTCGTCGCTCGATGAAATTTTGTATTTAATTTGAATTTGATTTTGAGTTGATTTTGTCCTTCTCCTTCGTCTTCGTCTTCTTCGTCTCCTTGTTCGCCTTCTCCTTCGTCTCCTTCTTCGGCATCATCCAAATATTGTTGTTGCTTGTGCTCAAGTTGTGATAGTTGCTGTTGTTTTGTTATTTGTGTAGTTTGTCATTTTGTTTATCCTGTTTTCCCATGGATCCCCCGCCTCCACCGATCCATGGCTGCTTCAAATGCTGTTGCCCCTCCCCCCTGGCCCTTAATCGCGCATGGAGAGGGTGGCCGGCTTGATGTGTCCTCCGTCGCCCTCCGAGACGAAACGCTTGCGTCCACTGCAAGAAAAGATTGCGTCAATTGTTAGAATATTTGAATATTTCAGAAATACACTGCTACAAAAATACACCAAATAAGAATATAAACATTAAATGAAATATGAAATATATTTAAGAAGTTTATTCCATTAATGTTAATTAATGTTAATATATTATTAAACCAATTTTATTATTTATTTGCTTATTTTTTAATGTTTTAAATTTAGTAATATGTAATTTTCATTTTTTATTTTTATTTATTATTTTTTTAATATAATTTTTAATTTAAAAATTTTTGTTGCATATTTTTTAAAATTTTTAATTTAATAATAATTTTGTAATTTATTTATTGTTATTTATTTGTATACTTAATATATTCTATATATTTTATTATTTATTTGTTTATTTTATTTTATTTTTTATGAATTTTTGTATTTAATTTCCTATTTTTTTATTTAATATTTTTTTTTAATATATTTTTAATTCAATACGAATTTTTAAATTTATTTATTGTTATTTATTTACTTATTTTTTTATTTGTTTTTTTTTCTTATTGTGTAAAATTTAATTTTTTTAAATTTTTCGCTTTTATTTGCACATTTTTAAGTTTAAAATATTATTTCACTGGAAATCCTAACAGAAATAATGTATCTAACAGATCTATTTATAAATATATTTATTTATTTATTTATTAATATTTGGCGAATTTTTGTTTTGGTTTTGCAGCCCTGAGTTATAGCTATTTTTAGCTGATCTAGCGACAACACTGATGCCATTATGCAATGTCAAAAACAACTAAAAAATAAAAATAATAGAAGCGTTACGAAAATATATTTGAACAAATGTGTCTCTCTCTCTCTCTCGCTCTCTTAGTCTGTCTCTGTCTCTGGCCGAAAAAAAAAAGAAATCTAAAATGCGTTTTTTACGCGAATTTTGCAGTTGGCGGGTTCATTGAACCGTTGACCCTTTTTTTATGCTCTTCAGCTGCCCCGCCCCCCTCTGCCTAGAAACGTAACTGCAGCGACTAAACAGCTGTGCGACAACAAAACGAGTCTGCCATGGGGCAGAGAGGGGGGCAGGGGCAGGGGCAGGGGCAGGAGGCAACAACTAGTTGCAGCTTTAAAAAATCTGGTTTGGTTTTTTGTACTTTTGAGCGCTCGATAACCGGGGGTATCGAAATTTAACCTACATCAACAGCAAACACAAAAAAAGCCTTATTTGCGCTTAAACATAAACAAATAAAGCCAAGTATAGCCAAGTATGGGCACGGAGGCCAAGATAGTGCAACAGATAAAGGCCAAGTGAGCAAAATAGAAGGAAAAGCGCAATGAGCAGCAGACAAATCAAGTGGCAATGACGGCACTAAAGATGCCCTAGAAAATGCAAGATTTCATTCCGACATTTATCGAACAACAAAATTCTTATTTAAAAAAATTCGATATTTTTTGCTAGATTCAAATATAAATTGTGTGAATATTTCGAATATTTCCAAATTGTTTGTAAATAAAATGTGTGAAAATTTCGAAAATATCCAAATTTTTTTTGTAAATAAATAATAATATACAAATAAAATACATATTTCATTTTTATTGAATTTATTTGTTTTTAATTATATTTTATTATTGTTAATTATGGAATATTTTATTTTGATAAAAAAAAACTAGTTTAGTATTATTTTATAATGAATAAAAATATTAAAAAACAAAATATGTATTTTACTTTAAAATTTGTTTTTAATTATACATATTTCAATATTGTTAATTGTAAAATATTTTATTTTAATAAAAAAAATAGTTTAGTGTTGTTTTGTAATAATAATATAAAAATAAAATATTTTATTATTCTTTTTTTTAAATATATATTTTATTGTTTATAATTATAATATATATTTTTTTATTTAAATAAAAAAACTAGTTTAGTCGTATTTTATAATGAATAATAATATTAAAAAAAAATATTTTACTTTAAAATTTTTTTGAGTTATATTTTAATATTGTTGTCAATTTAAATTTTTATTTTGATAAAAAAAAAACAGTTTCGTCTTGGTTTATATTGAATAATAATATTGAAACTAAATATACATATTTGACTTTAAAATTTTTTTGTAAATTACATTTTAATATTTTTAGTTATAATATAAATATTTTTTTATTTAAATAAAAAAAAGTCTTATTTGATAATAAATAATGATAATAAAAAAAAACAAAAATGTATTGCAAATTTTGTTAACTATTTGTTCGGAGTTGACCCACTGTGCGCTGCCTGCATTTTCCAGGGTATACAAATTAAAAGTTACGATGTCGCGACAGCGTTGGCGTCCGACTGTGTGTGTGTGTGTGCGAGTGTGTGAGTGTGTGTGTGCGAGTGTGTGTGTGTGTGTGTGAGTGAGTGTGTGTGTGTGTGTGTGTGAAGTGAATGCATTTGCTGTTGCTGTTGTTGTTGCTACTGTTGTTGCTGTGGCTATGTTAAGTGGCAAAGAGCAACAGCCGCAGCCAAGGCGAATGCAAAATGCAGTTACAACAACAACAACAACAACTGCAATTGCAACTAAGCTTAGTTGTTGCTTTTGCTGCTTTGTGGGTGTGGCGTGGAGGCAGGTCGATAACAGCAGCAACTGCAGTCGCCTCGTCGCCATTTTTACCTTCTGCGATCTTGAGCCCCATGCAGGTTGTTGCACCACCCATCAACAACAACAGCAACAACAAATAAAAAAACAACAACAAAGCAACAACAATTGCAAACTGCAAGGCGGCTGTCAAGCCTCTGGCGATAAACAATCGATAAGCGTTATCGATATAAACACAAGTTTGCAGGTGTTGCGATCAATATAATATATACATATATACATACATACAAACACACGCTCAACCGAATCAACAAGCTAAGAAAATAATAAACAAATCAACGGGCAAAAAGAAAATGCAAAAAGCGTTAACAAGCGTTGAGCGTTAAGAATTCTTTGTGCATTAGTTGCGGCTCTAATCTAGTTTTTATTCGAGATTTGAATATACACTGTAATTTATATTGGGCACATTTTATTCAATTTCAATTTCATTATTTCTATATTATGTAATTTCTAATAACTTATATTTTATGATTTGCTAATTCGCGATTTTCTGATTTTTATAATATTATTTATCCTTAGATAAATATTTTGAAATTTTTATTTATTGATTTATTTTCATTCCAGGTTTAAATATACACTGTAGTTTATATAAGGCACATTCAATTCAATTTCATTATTTATATTAGGTAATTTATAAGAATTTACGATTTTACAATTTCTATGATATTCAATATGTAATGATTTTCCTTGTATAAATATTTAGAAATCTCTGATTATATATTTTGCAATTTTTTTTATTTATTTATTTTTATTCCAGGTTTAAATATACACTGTAAGGCACATTTAATTCAATTTCACAATTTATATTAGGTAATTTATAAGAGATTTACGATTTTCCAATTTCTATGATATTATGCAATAAGTAATAATTTTCCTTAGATAAATATTTAGAAATCTCTGATTATATATTTTGCAATTTTTTTTTTTTATTTCTTTATTTATATTTGTAATTACCAATTTGAAAATTTATTTTATTGCGCTTTTTATAGTGTATTTCTTGTCTCTGTCTTGCTTGTACGTATGTATATATGTATGTACATATATATAATACTTGCCGGCGCCTGATAAACTAGCCCCCACAATGCACACATACACACACACACACACACACACATACAAAGCTGCCAGCGACTGCCTCAACGCAAGCACAAAAAAGCGAAAGACGCTAACGCCGACGCTGACGCTGACGCCAGCAGCGACGTTGACAGCGACAGGCGTCAGTGCAAAAATCAAACTGCGCAATAGAAATTTTATAAACAAACACAAACACATGCACACACACACGCTAGACATACAGACGACACATACAAACATACACGAAATTTTCATGCTTTATAAAAGCGAAAAGGAAAAGGAGAATCAGAAGCCCAAAAAGCAAAGGCCAAAAACGAAAAACAAGCATGCATGTATGTATATGTATGTATGTATTTATGTATGTTTGTACATAATAAACAACAAGTCGAAGCAGATGACGAAGAAGAAGAAGACAGAGCAGACGGCAATAGTGCAAAATGCCGGCAAAAGAAACAAAAACAAATTTCAACATGGCGCACGCATACATACATACATGCATACAGCTGTATGAATATACATATGTGTGTGTGTGTGTGCGTATGAAATAACAAAACACATGCAGATAGAGAGACAGAGACAGCAACAACAATGTGGATTGTGGATTCCGTTTCTGTTTCTGCTTCTGTTTGTGGGCAGCATTTGCGACGAACAAAGATTACGTAAAAATCAAAAATCAAAAACAGACCAATTGTTTTTTCTTTTTTATGCCATTCTGCTAGTTTGGTTTTTTATTTTGATTTTGATTTTTGCACTGTGTCTGTGTTTTCGATTTGTTTACCAACTGTGCTTCTTGTTGCTGCTGCGGCCTACAGGTGTAGGCTGCACGCACAGTGGTACGCATCATGCGAAAACTGTAAACTTTAAATGTTTGTTTTTTTCTTGAATAGTTTATATAGTTTAATTTCATTAATTTAATGAATAAAATCAAAACACACATCTACACTCAAATCTTTCTCATTTTTCAACTGCTCAAGAAAATTATCAAATATAAATATATGTACAGTAGAATCCGGTTATAGCGACTTTCAAGAGAGCGACGATTTTACGTCGTTATATTCGGCAGACGCACTATCCGAAAGGAGCAAAAAAAAATTGTTTTTTTTTTTATTTTATGGATGCCATGTTCGTAATAGGTTTTAAAATAAAACAAATTAATTTTTTAATCAAAACAAAAAATTTAATACAGTAGAATCCGGTTATAGCGACTTTCAAGGGAGCGACGATTTTACGTCGTTATATCCGGAAGACAAAATCCATGATTTTGTTTCTTTTTCGTACTGAAAAAACACAAAATCCATGATTTTGTTTGCTTCTTTTAGCATTGTTAAAGAAATCAAATTTTCCTCTTTAAAGTTTTTTTTTTTGTTCGGCACGTCGCAATATCCGGTTGAATTGTGAAAAATCTCGTCGTTATAAGCGGTTTGACGCTAAAAGCGGAGACGTTCTAGGTGGAGGCCCTTTCATATAAGTTTGTATGGGGACCAACCAAGCCATCGAGTTTTCGTCGCAATAACCGGACGGACGCTATAAGCGGCGTCGTTATAACCAGATTCTATTGTATAAATATATTTCAATTAATATTTTATCTTTGAAATCTCCTAAACAAAACATTTATTCTAGGGAAAGCTTCGATAATTAAAGAAAATAAGTAATTGTATAGCAACTAATGCAATAATTTATAGGTTTCTATACTTGTAGCATTAGGAATACAGATCTTAATATATATGTGCATGTATGTAGCAGAAACTTACCGAGATGGCACATTATTGATAATCTTGTCGGTTAGGAACCCAGCGCGATTACAGCGCTCAACAAAGCGATCGAGTATTATATACGCCAGGGGCACGTCCAGCACAATGTCGGCCATGTCGTCAAAGACGCGCATAAAACCCTTAAAAAAATTAATAAAAATTACGATAAAATATATTTACATATATGTTTTTATAAACTTAAAAAAAGGTACAAAAGCTGCTTTTAGGTTTTCGTTTGTGTTGTACCACTGTGCCTGTGCGCATTGTGATTGTAACTTTATTTTTACGTTTTTACTGTTGTTTCTTTATGATTGCCCATAAAGAGGTCACTTAGTGGTAAACAGTAAACGCTATCTAATCAGAGTGTTTAAATTTAAACAGCGACAAACAATTGACAATGGTGTTGGGGTTGGGGGTGGGGGTAGGGAGACGAGGTTTCGAAAAAGGGGACTGGAAGATCGGGGTTGGGAGACAAAGGTAGGGAGACGTTGGTTTGGAGAAGAGCATTGGGAGACGAGGGTTAGGAGACAAGGGTTCGAAAAGGGTTTGGTAGAAGCGGGTTCGAGGGGGATTGGGAGAAACGGGTTGGGAAATGGGGATAAGCGCGTAGGACTCACCTGCTCCATGCCAGCCGGAAGCACCAGACAGGTGTGATCCAGGGACTTGAGCAGCTCGGACATGGCCTCCTCGGTGGTCTGGCTGAGGGACTCGAGGGTCATCACGATGGCCTCGTAGACGAGCTCGTGATGGTAGTGGGGCACCTCGAGGGCGCGGAGGCAGCGATGGGCCTCGGCGATGTCGCGCGACGATAGATACTCCTTAAGGAGTAGGGTCATCTGCTTGGTGATGGTCTTGACGGGACGCAAGGGTCCGCCCATGCCCCAAACGTTGTCCAGATGGGCCCACACCTGTTTGTGGAGCAGAGCGTCGGCGCGACGCAACGCCTGCTCGGCATGCTCATTCAGCTGTTGATGCTCCTCCGGACGGCTGACGAACTTTGGGGGCATACAGTCGTCAGCGATGGCGCGGGCCATAAAGTTACCCAGCATTACGGGCGCCTCGGGGGTGTCCAGTATAAGGTCAGGTAGATTGGCGAGCAGCATATTGAAGCCCTTTTCGATGTCACGCCCCGTGATGACACGCCCATAGAGATCCGAGATGAGCACCGAGGTCATCTCACGTTGCGAATCCTTGTGATCCATGGCAATCTCGACCAGAATACTTGTGATATGCTCGCGCAATGGACTCTGCAGTATCTCATCAAAACTGACCGCCACCTCGTGCGTATCCCCATGCTCATAATACTCCAGTACAATGGGCTCTGCCAGCTTAAAGAAATCATCCGGCGTTATCTCCGATATAACCTCATGCAGTTCCACATTGCGATCGTTGCACTCGCTATCATAGTTGGGATCATTCTCATCCTCATACACCTCCGCTAGTACCTCCGATCCGGGCAGACCCCACACCCCCTTGCCACCGGCACCGCCCTTTTTGGGCAGACCACGTCCGCGCTGCAGATTCCTCGATCTGCGGCTATTCTTCCAGCGTCGATGGGGCACCACATAACCCCCCGCGGCCCCCGGCACAATTCCGTTGCCCATCGACGGCAGCGATGACGAAAAGGCGTTAACAGCTCCATTGCTGGCCGAACCATTGGATGCACTGTGACCTACAGCTGCTCCTACGGCTCCCCCGGCACCTCCTGAGGCGCCCCCGCTGTTCTGTCTTTGTATTAGCCGCTTGGCCTTGCGCTTGATGCGACCATCATGCAGGATATCCGACACCGGCAGCGGCTTCTTCATCATCTGATAGGTGTGCGCCTCTCCGTTCAGCTCGCTCGCCTTGATCTCGCTGAACTCCCGTTCCACGGAGCTCTCCCGGGAGTCGCTGCCATCGCCCTGGCTGTCGTTGGCATTGGCATTGGCGTGTTTGTTGTGCTTCGTTCCCAAATCCATAGCGCCGTCTCTCCCTGTCCTTTCTTCTATCTTCCTCGCTCTCTCTCTGTTTCTATTTCTTCTAGGCTGGGTTGTACTGTCTGTTCAGGTGCCTGCTTTTCTAGCAAGTTTTCTATTCCGTTTCGATCGACTGCAAATAAATAAAGAATAAAGAACATCAAGAAAACAAATTTCAACTATTTCGACTGCTTAGTTCTCATAGTTTCGACGCAGCTCATCGTACTGATCAAGAATATATATCGCTCGTATACAACACAATTTGCATTCGTCGTATCTTTCGTAATTATTAACCGATTTTGATCAAATTTTCAGAATTGTTAGATATGAACAATTTTTACCAACTGCCAAAAACTGAATTTACGTGAATAAATTTGTATGTCTTTAATTGGTCAATGTTTTATATTTATGTTCATTGTGGGCGGCAAGGGCGTGTCATCCAACATTTGAAATAAACTTGATCTGTCTTTCGACTTACATATGTCACTCTTCAAGTAAATGAGCGATATATACATCTATGTATATATACTTTGTGGTGTCTGACACGCCTGCTTCTGCTTCTTAGTAACTCAGTTTTTACCCATATCATGTGCACACGGGGTAATAAATAAATAAATACGCACAAAAGCCACTGAAATAATATAGAATGATTGATAATCACAAATCCAATGTAAGCTGAGCAGTGTTCAAAGTGATTAGGGCTCGAGTAAACATTTATTTCGGAATAGACGCAAATAAAGCTCGGATTGCAGACATAAATAAATAGTGCATGGCGAAAGGCTTCCAAGAAATAAATGCGATAAATAAAGTTATAGACTGTAATTGAAGTCTGGCTGTTACTGGCCAGACAATTACTAATATTACAGGCGGCACTGTGCAGTTCCATAAATAAAGCTATAGGTCTCAATAGACTGCTATTCTAGTTACTAATAAAAATGTTGCTAATATTACAATAGATAAAGCCATCATCAGATTGCAATTCTGAAAAATTTGAAAATTTATATTTATTTTTAATATACCAAATAAATTTAAATTTTATATTTTATTTCTTTGCATATATTTATACGCTGTACCCATTGAAAAATGGAAAAAACAGGCCTAATAACTTTTTATTTTTTTTTATATTTATTTTAAGATATTTTTTAAGTTAGACTGTAATTGAAGCGAGGCTCAGCTGTTACTAATATTAGAGCCAGCACTGTGCAGCGCTTGTCAAGCGGTCGCCATGTTGTCAAGTGCAGGCCAAAATATTAGTACCAGCTGCACCCACACGCTGCAATAATGGCGGCCGGCACTTGCATGCACTTGAACCATGACTAATCGCTTTAGCCAGCACTGTAGCCAAGGCACAGCGAAAATCGTTCCAAAGAGAGAGGGAGAGAGGGAAAGAGCGTTGCCAAATGCAAAATAAATATAAAAAAAAAATTTTTTTTTTGCGGCTTGCAATTATTAATTAATGCTTGAGACAACATTTAATTATTGAAGAAAAAAAAGAAGTTAACCAAACACAATTGAGCTGGCAATTAAGCCATAATTTTAATTTAATTTTATTCTTCACACACACACGCACACACACACATGCACTTTACGCTGCAATTATAGCATAATTAATAATTGTTGTTTGTTGTTTGTCTGCACACTGTATTTTGATACGCTTTAAGTTTGTTTTCGCCTTTGCCAGCAGCATTCCAAGCTTCCAAGCACGTACACCAACACATTCACATACACACATGCATATGTACACGTACAGGCACACACACATGCATGCAAATGTTTACAGTTTTTCTGGCGCTTGTTGTTATTAAAAGCTGCAGACGCCAGACTAGACTAAAGGCAACTATAAATAAATAAATATAAATATACGTGTGGGTGTGTGTGTGTGTGTATGTATTTGTTATGTTTTTCTGCGCCGACAATAAATATGTAAATAAATAAGAATAATTGCAAACTGCTTAAACTAATAAAACTGAGCAAGCAAATACATACATACATACATACATACACACATACATTTAATATACGCTATTGCGTCTTGGCTTTTACATTTGTATGTATGTTAAGCTCAACTCACACTCCCTCTCTCTCTCTTTCTCTCTCTCTCGCAGCAACTCAAACTCCCTGGGCAAATTCAAGGTCAGACTCTCACTGACACACACATACAAGCGCACACTCAAAATAACCGTTAGATTTTGCAACCCTGTGCAGAGCACAAATCAAACATGGCCTCCAACTAACGGCGCCCACAAAGCGCAACTTTAAGCGGAGTTGCCAGACAGGCGGAAGAATGCAAATACAATGCACTTACATACATACATACATACATATATACATACATATGTACGTATATTAAACGGTTAATTCAACTAGTCTGTTTTTATAATTTGCTGTAAGTTACACACACACACACACGCACATGTTTGTTTGTATGTCAAAACATGCTTATTGCGTCTTTCTTATTGCCTTTTGCTTTCAGCCTACACACACACACACACAGACACAGACACAGGCACACGCACACACACGCATATTATGCTGTAACCGGTTTGATGTTTATTTTGCCCGGTTTAACCTTGAAAATTCTGCGCCCGCTTACAAAACTTTTTATGTATGTATGCTATATATATATACACACGCACACGCATTTGTATGTTTGTGTTTTGTTGTTGTTTTGCTTGTTTTTCGCACTTGTTGTGTGCCAAAATAAAATAAAAAAAAATTCTATTAAGAATACTACTGCATAACATACATACAAACAAATGTACATATGTATGTATGTATGTATATTTGTGTGTGCGTTTTTGATGTTTTGAAAATGTACCGTAAAAGTTCTACGCAATTGCGACGCAGAAAACAAAACTTCCAGCGGCAGACAGCGAGGCGCAAGCAACAACAACAACAACCGCTAAATGCATGCTGCAATTTACAGTGCAGGCGGAAATATTATCAACACTTGCGTATATTAGTTAATATTATTACAAAAAAAAAAAAAAATTATTAACACTTGCATGTATTGGCTAATATTATTTAATAATTATAATAATTTACAGTGCCGGCAAAAATATTATTAACACTTGCGTGTATTAGTTAATATTATTACAACAAAAAAATTATTAACACTTGCATGTATTGGCTAATATTATTTAATAATCATAATAATTTACAGTGCAGACCGAAATATTATAAACACTGGTTTAAAAACAAAAGAAAAAGGCAACAAAATTTGGTTGCAATTTACAGAGCAGGCGAAAATATTGTCAACACTTGCATGTATTGGTTAAAATTATTAAACACCATTTTTTTTAGCATGTAATATATTAATATATTATTTATTTATTTATTTATTTATTAGTTAATAATATTAAATAATTAATAATATTAATTAATAATATTAAGCCGAAATATTATTTAATTTAATTTAATTTATTTATTTTAAAGTCGACTAAGGCCAGTCGACCAAGAGAAATTGAATTACAAATTAAAATTAAAAATAATAATAAAATTAGAATTAAAATTTAATTTAAAAATATCAGATAAGAAAAGAAAAATCTGGGGAAAAAATATTAAAAAAGATTAAAATATAAAATCAAATTAAAGAAAAAAGAACAAGGTCCAGCATTCGCTGCAAGGATATGGGGAAAACCCAGAAAAACCCAATCAGACCAAGATTAGTGGTTAGTTCTGTTAATCATTGTTACCAAGCTACTACACAGTGTTATGTTGAGTTAGATAATTTAAAATAGCAAACTTAATAGAAGGAAGAGAGGTATCTATGTCGAATACACTACAAAGACGGTTGTAGTCAGTGCAGAGTATTCGAAAGGGTTCATGCAAGGAATAGTTAGTAGAGCAAAAATTTAGAGCTAAAGGTGTGAAATAGCGGGTTAGTCGGTGAGGTACAGAGAAGTTAATTTTTCCTAACAAAGTAGGTGAGTCAATTTCCCCACGCAACAGCTTTACCATAAATACTACGCCCAACATGGTACGTCGGTTAGCTAATGAGGGAAGGTTAATTAAGAGCAGTCTACTTCTATAGGGAGGTAAATCAACGCCAGGAACCCAGTTAAGGCCACGAAGAGCGAATAGAAGAAATTTCTTTTGTACGGATTCAATTCTATCCTGGTGTATCGAATACTGTGGCGACCAAACACAAGATCCATACTCCAAAATAGGACGTACAAGAGATGTATAAAGAAGTTTAGTGGTATAGGGGTCATCAAATTCTTTGGACCATCGTTTGATGAATCCAAGAACCCGAAGAGCCTTACTGATGGTGAGCACAATGTGTTTATCGAATTTAAGTTTAGGATCGAGAAGCAGTCCTAAATCATTTACTTCATGAATTCGGGAAAGAGGCATACTGTTCAGCATGTAATCGAAATGTTTGGGCTGGCCCCTGCAAAATGTCATCACCTTACACTTCGAGCAGTTTAAGTAAAGCTGATTGGACTTACACCAAGATAAGAAAGAATTCAAGTCTGCTTGTAATAATGATTGCGAGGTGATGTCATCTACGTTAGGCACAGCTTAACATCGTCGGCATACATAAGTATGGAAGAGTGTGACAATACAAATGGAAGATCATTGATGAACAAGTTGAAAAGCAAAGGACCAAGGTGGCTACCTTGAGGAACACCAGACGTTACATATACAGGTTTAGATACACTACTATTAAAAATAACTTTCTGAGTTCTATTGTTTAGATACTCAAGAGATCCAGCAAATAAGGTTAGTAGGGAATCCAATAAGATTTAGTTTTTTAAGTAGTAGAGAATGGTTAACAGAGTCAAAGGCCTTGCTGAAGTCGGTATAGATGACATCAGTTTGCATTTTTCTTTGGAATCCGCTTATCACAGAGGAAGTTAACTCTAATAGGTTAGTGGTAGTAGATCTACGTTTCACAAAACCATGCTGGAAAGGTGAAATAATAGAGCTACATAAATGTTGTAGTTGAGGTGTAATTAAGCTCTCAAATACTTTAGGAATAGCGGACAACTTGGAAATACCTCTATAATTTTTTACATCGGACTTGGAACCCTGTTTGTGAAGAGGAATTATGAAAGATTCCTTCCAAATACTGGGAAAAGCGGAATGATCAATGGATAAAGAGAATAATTTATGTAAGGGATCACTTAAAGCGTCAGCACAGTACCTAAGTACACAAGCTGGCACTCCGTCAGGCCCTGGGGAGAAGACCGGTTTAATTTGATTAAGACTGCTAAGTACCGAACTTTTAGTGATGATTGGCCCAAAGATGCAATTAGACCGTTGTTGATAGTATGGGTAAGGTATATTAAAATCGTTAGAAGACGAGTACGTGGTTTGAAAAAATTCAGCAAACAAGTCGGCAGAGGCCTGATCAGTGGCTGCTTTCATATTTTCAAGGTAAACTGATGGGGGCAAAGAAGATGACTTTCGCTTAGAGTTGACAAAGTTATAGAATTGCCTGGGATCTTGGGCAAATTGTAACTTACAGCGACGCAAATACTCATTATAGCATTGCGAATTTACAATCAGAAAATTGGATTTGGCCACTGCATATCGAGAAAAATCAGATGGTTTGCCTGACTGCTTGTATTTTTTATAAAACCGTGACTTGGAATTCTTTAATCCCGCTAATTCCTTTGTAAACCAAAGGGGTCGCTTGGACCTGACTTTGGCTACTACCGGAACGCAGGAATCAAAAAGAAAATTCAGGACATTATAAAAGAAAGCAACTGCAATATTAATATCAGTACATGAATATAATGGCGACCAATCTGTTTCAAGTATAAGTGTATTAAGCTTCAGAAAATCAGTTCTACGGAAGCAACGCATTTTGCGTGCTGCACCAGTTACTATAATAGGACCAGGCAGGTCTAAAACTAACTCCAAAGTAGGATGAAAGTTATCTTCAGGTGAAACAAGAGGATCAGTGCGACTAATAATGCTACAGGATGGATAAGATGAGAAAATTAGGTCTAGAATGACGTTGACTACAGTTTCTAATATGATTTACTTGGATCAGACAAAGTTCTAAAAGTCCTTCTATAAACTCATGCGAGCGCGAAGGGGATAACACACCATGCTCGTCAGACCAGTCAAGCCCCGGTAAGTTGAAGTCGCCCATAACGATAAGGTGATCGTTATCAGAAACAAGAGAAGAAATTGATTGGATAGCGGAAAGGTGATTAAGATAGATAGAAACGTCCGAGCTAGGTGGTACGTAGGAAGAAGTAATAAAGATAGAATAGTTAGCAAAAGTGATCCTAACACCTACAAATTCAATGCCCAGAGCACTAGATGGAGCAATTAGTTCCGAAGACAGGTCAGAGTCAACGGCAATGAGAACTCCACCTCCTACTCTAGATAAGCGATCGCATCTGTAGGTGGTATATCTGCTTGGGAAAATAGAAAGATCTGAAATTTCGGGCTTTAACCAAGTTTCGGTAAGAACTACGACATGAAAATCAAAAGATAAACTATTTACGTACAGCATGCAAAGTTTAGTGTTAAGGCCACGAACGTTTTGATACGCTACAGAAAGTGAGGAAGTTAGTTTTTTGAAGCATTAGATGAAGAAGAAGAAGTGTAGATGGAAGAACAGGCAGCGTAATCGGGGGCCGATTTTGCTTCCTTTGAATGTATTCCTTTACAACCAGGTCATTCGGCCAAAATGCATTGCAACAAATAGTATTGAATGCGTCGGCCGGGACACTGATCTTAAAGGAAGATACATCTCGGGCATATTTAAAACTGAATTTTTCAACCAAAATATTGGGTGCTTGGCTTTTTGCACTAATGTAGGCTTTAATCTCTTCGGACGTAGTGTCCGGCGCAAGGCGGGAAATAAAAATTTGTTTTTTCGGAGGTATTACTCTGAGCGGATTGGATTGAATGGGTACGGTAGGTACAGTAGGTACAGCCGTTGGTATAACGGGTTCTAGTACGTTAATCTCAGGTAAAATATCGTTTAAAATGTCGTTTCCAGAAGGCACGACAGGCAGCGGAGAAATAAAAGACATTAATTGCTGCTGACTATTGGCTAACACGGGTGTATGTGGTCGAGCCAAAGTAGACGGGATCTGCAACTGATTTCTATCCCGAGACACAGAGACCTTGCGCTGAGTTGCTCCAGTAGGTTCGTTCAATAGCTTATAACTATTGAAACGTCCCTCCACAGAGTTAAACCCAGCGTTTAACTTTTTGAAAGCCTTCCGCAATTCAAAAAACCCCTCTCTGGTTTGCCTCATAAACGAACGGAAATCAAGCTCCAGATCACGGCACGACTCGCAACACCACTTGAG